>PVJC01009606.1:0-45521 GCA_004026665.1 Murina feae | reverse complement strand
GGACTTAAATAACATAAAGGATTTTTGAAGATTAAGTAAATCTACACTTCGCAATAGGACCCGTGAACAGACTTCTCTACATACATCTGCTTACTAATATCAGTTTTGTCATCCTCCTTCCAAAGCTCTTGCTAGTAACTCTTAACCATATGACTCATCACAAGCATGTCAAATTCGCAGCTGGTGGGCCACATGCCTGAAATTATATAATACTGAGTGGTTATATAATTTATGCTGCAGAAGCAGGCAACTGTTCATGCAGCCTCTTGCAGTTACTCAGTCTCCACCTGTGGCCCACCGGCCATGAGTTTGACATGCTTGTAGCAGTTGCTAACATTTGGTGTTAGATTTGTCATGCTCCTCTCAAAGTAAAGTCTTTGCCAATAAAAGTCTGCAATACGCAGATTAGTATTAATTACTATGTAAGAAGCCATGCCAAACCCTAGTGGCTAAAAGCAACGAATTCTTCTCTCTCATGGTTCTGAGTTTGACTGACTCAGCCAGGATTTCCACACATCAGCTATGTACGCAGGAGCAGCCAAGGTCAAGCTGCAGCCACATGAAGGTCTTAATTGGCTAGATGTCCAAGACATCATCCTCACATGGACGGCCCGTAATGCTGGCTTTGGCTGGGAACTCAGGGTCGGTTAGCAACCAGAGCGCCTACCTGGTTGTGACCTCTCCATATGGGTGGGCTTCTTGCAGTATAGCAATTGCATGCTGAGAGCTAGGGTCCCAAGACTGAGCATCCCAGGGACATAGGTGGCATCTGAAAGACCTTTTATGACATAACCTCAGAAGCTCCAGAATGTTACTTCTGCCACATTTAGTTGGTCTGGCAAGTTATTAAAACAAGCCCAGGTTCAAGGAGAATATTAAATCCCACCTAGCGATGGAGGAAAGGCAAAGCCATACCAGAGAAAATGCAAAATGGAAAATATTATTGTGGCCTCTTTTTTTTTGGAAAATTCAATCCACCACATATGGAAAGTTGTGCTTTTCTCCCATATACTAGAGTAAAACGCTAGTGCCTCTTCTCCTGGCTACCAACAGAAACGGCAGCATGATGCTTTAGTCCTTGGCTGCCCTGACCTAAGTATTCTGTGTCTTTTTTCTCTTATTATATTTTTTACAGCAGCATTATTAAAGCTGAAGAAACATGAGGTGAGCAGGCAACAATACGCTGTGGCGGAGAAGGCATTTCTGCATAGAGCTGTGTTGTCCAATACAATAGCCACTAAACACGTGGCCTAATGAACATTTTAAATGAGGCTGGTCCAGATGGACTGTAAATGTAACATGCACACCACATTCCAGGAACTTAGTATTAAAAAGGAATGTAAGCTATCTCAGGGATAACGTTTATATTAATTAAATGTTGGCATGATATTTGGCACATACTGAACTAACCAAATTATACTCATTAGTTTTACCTGTTTCTTTTCCTGTATGTGGCTACTAGAGAATTTTAAATTATATAGGATCACAAATTATTCTAGCTGGCATAACATTTCCATTACAAAGCACCGGCTCAGAAAATAAACTAAATCATATTTTCCTTTGTGTACAACCACAACAATTCATGATGTTTACACCATTAAATGGTCTTCAGGCTTTTTTTTTTTTTTGGTCCCCGTCCTCCTCCGAGTCCTCGTCCCTGTTGAGCACCTGCTCGTCCACCTCGCTGCCCACCATGGCCGCCATTGCCACCGCCTCGGCCAGACCCATCTCTTCAGGCATTTTAATTACTTCATGTTAAATATTATGTGAGCTATATAAGCACATTCAAAATCAATATTTGGTGTTTCTATAAAATTCTGATTACCTTCCATGACATTTAAATCTATAATTCATAGTTAGTATGTCTATAAGTTTACTATGTAATTGCAGCAATTCACTTCATATAGGATTTCAATTTTCTATTTCTGCTGAACAAATTATCACAAACTTAAGTGTCTTCAATAATGGCCCCTTCCTCCTTCTTTAAAGCCAAAAATTGTGGGTTGACCTCCCACACACCACACACACCATACACACATTTTCTTTCTCCCTCTCTCTCTTCCTCTTCTCTTTCTCTCTCACACACACATATGTTCGTGTTCTCTCTCTCTCTCTCTCTCTCTCTCTCTCTCTCTCTCTCTCTCTCTCTCTCTCTCTTTCTCTCTCTCCCCTTCTCATCTCTCTCTAATTCAGCCAAGAAAAGTTATCTGTTTTTAAGGGCTCATATAATTAGACTGAGGTCACCCATTTAATCCAGGAAGCTCTCTCCTCCTCAAGGCCCCTGTACTCAATCACATTTTCAAAGTTTCTTATAGTATGCATACCAGTATCCACAGGTTCCAAGGACTAAGATGTGGACAACTGTGTAAGGGAAAGGGGTGGGGGGACGAGTGGTCAGTATTCTGATTACCATAGAGGAATCAACTTTTTACAGGGAGATAAAATTCCTTATAGCTACATCCTTGTCATGTGTAAATGAAAGAAAAGCATTTCTCCAAATGAGGCATAGTCCCCTCAGACTGAATCATATTCAAAATCCAAATCCACTAGGGTACTAGGTATTTACTCCACTATTTGTGTGAACATCAAACTAAAACAGTTAAGAGCTGCTCTGGAACGTTAAAGCAAAAAAAACTGTCAGTTGAGTTCTTAAATACAAAGAATGACAGTTATCTCTAAGGAAAGCATAAGTCAAGTTGCTAGCATAGGCAGCTAGTTGGTTAAAGAAGGGAGCAAATGGAATCGAACATTAAGCCTGATTCGCTAGAAAGCCACAGCGTTCACAGGCTCACCAGGGTACAGCCACATCCTCCACCAGAGATCAATAAACTGAAAAACAAAGTCTCCAACATAATCAACCACGCAAAGCCAGCCAGCCAGCACTGCAATGTAACGGGAAAATTTCAGACTTTTAAAAAGTAAAGCAGTTAATACAGTGTACCTGATCTAGTAATGCACTAATTCCAATATGCAGTCCATGTCAAAAGGAGAAAGAAAAAGAAAGAACATAAATTTTGAAGCTGCCTTTACAGTTTTATCATTTTAATTCTAACCTGTCTCTAGTATTCAAAGAGTTATTGCATATAGATCATCCTAACTGCTTTACCTTATCATCGTGAGAAAAAAGGATGAAATAATTTCCAAAATGAATGAATTTTTAGGAGAGAAGTGAAGGCCTTATATGGAAGAAAAACCCCACAATATATCTTGGTTGGCTTTATTGAATCTTTATAATACCCCAAGACAGGGAATGCATTAAACCCGACATGCAATAAAATAGATCTCTGAATAACAAAAGCCATTCAGTTTGATTAGCTACTCGCTCAATCAATACAGAATGAGAACCAACAATGCACGTTCCCATGAGCTACCTGGCGAAGAAAACATTGAGCAAGGGAGAGGTCTGCAAGTGGGAACTGGTCCCTGAATGCAGGACAGGCCTGACTCGTTTATACTACCAGAGCTGTCGCTGGCTCAACTCTCTGATACGCCCCTATAGTAAAATATTAACCTGAGAGCTCACTTCTCCGGTAATTCTACATCTCCTGAAAATCATCCCCAGCAAGACAGCTAACCTTAAGAACATCAACGTAATTTTAACCCACCCCCAGAAATACATCCGTGTCTGATTCCTAAGAACTACAGCGTGCTGGCCATTCACTTTCAGCTGTATTTTCACCCGTTATAGAAACAGTGCCCTTCAACAACAACTGATTCTCCTCTACCCTTCCTTCGTGGAAGGACCTCCTTATTCTCCCTCGTCAACATGAAGAATTCCCTCAATCACACTGAAAATCAGAGAGGATGGACTAGACCTAACCCATACTGGAAGCATAACAAAATCAGCAGATACACCGGAGAAAAACATACTTAAGTTTTAAAAGACAAACTGTTCTGGTTCTGGTTCAAACTGTTCTCTGGAATATATACTTTTCATTGAATTTATTGGGACGATATTGGTTACGAAAATTATATAAATTTTAGGCGTACAATCCCATAATACATCATCTGTATATTGTATTGTGTGTTCAACACTCCAAGCCTCCTTCCATCACCATTTATCCTCCCCATACCCTCTTCCACCTCCTTTCAATGCCCTTTTCCTTTGGTAATCACCATACCATTGTCTGTGTCCACGATGGGATTTTTTCTTTTCTGTTTGTTTGTTTGCTTGCTTGCTTGCTTAAGCCCTTCACCTTTTTCACCCAGCTCCTCAACCCCCTCTGGAGTATATCTACTCTAATAAAAGAGTAATATGCAAATTAGCCATCACCTAAGCCACGCCCACCAGCCAAGCCAAGCCTCCCAGTTGATCAGAGTGGCTGTATGCAAAGTAACCCAGCCAAGATGGAGGCTGGCAGCCACAGAGCTAGAACAAATAGGAGGCTTCCACTGCAACTGCCTAACTAGGCCGGTGGGCCTCTGCTCAAGCAACAATGTTTCAATTATAGAAGTCACAGAGCTGAAGCAAACAGGCAGCTTCCATTGCCTGCCTAGGCCTCTGCTCAAGGTAGCAAAGTTTCAATGATAGAAGATAAATAAACCCCAGAAACCTGATTCCTGCCAGCCTTGCTGGGACCTTGGGTCAATGGGAGCTGTGGGCAGCCTGAAAACAGCCCTCAGCCCCTCACCCATGCTGGTCAGGCATGCCAGCAGGTGGATATTCCCCAAGGGGTCCCAGACTATGAGAGGGCACAGGGACCCCCCTGAGTGAACAAATTTTTGTGCATTGGGCCCCTAGTTTTTTAATAAGCAAAAATCTGTTTTGGAATATGACTGGATGTGGATCCAAATGTACAGAGTGATGAGAAAATATTGTTTCAGAATATTCACATTGATCCTTAGAAGAGACCGGTACTTTGCAAAAGCAGGCCTTTTATAACAGGCAGTTCATCATATAAATTTACTAAATATTTGAAGTTCATTTCATTTAATGTCAGAGAAGCTGCTTCTCTATTATATGGCATATATAGAATGCAATAATTTCACCAATTCTTTCATTTATTGCAAAGTACAATTCAGCTTTTTCTAAATCCGAGGCATTATGCCTGGGGCTTGCGGTAAAACAGCAAATAAAACAGACATGTTATCTGCCAGCATGGAGCTTAAAGTGAGTAAGGGATACTAACTAAAAACGCTTCTGAAATGCAAGGATTAATGATGCTTCCACAGAAGAGACTAGGGAAGACTGGTATCACTTCTTCCAGGCCCTGGGCCTCCCAGAGATGTCCACATCCTCATTCCCAGAATCTGTGAAAGTGTTAGTTACATGGCACAAGGATGTAAGTAAGAGTAATTACAGAAGGATGTGATTAAGAGTAAAGGCTTTAGGATGACATAATTATCCTGGATCATCTAGAAGGACCTATTTAGCATCACATGAGTCCTAAAAAGTAGAGAACATTTCCTGGCTGCAATCGAGAAAAAGATGTGAGGACAGAAGCAGAGTCAGAGAAATGTGGCGTAGCTGGCTCTGGACATAGGCAGACGGCCATGAGCGAGGGAATGCAGGTGGCCTCTGGAAGCTACAGCTGGAAAGGGCAAGGGAACGGATTCTTCCCTACAGCCGCCACAGAAGGATGCAGCCCTGCTGACACTTCCGCTTTCAACCCAGGGAGACTTGTGTCCAACTTTGACCCACAGAGCTGTAAATAATATTCTGTGTTATGTAAGCCACTAAGTTTGTGGGGATTTGTTACAGTAGCAATAGAAAACCAAATTTTATATATATTATATGTGACACCTATAATATATATACACAAAATTAAAAGAAGAAAAATATAAGGCAAACATATATAATCATTAATACTGTTAAGTGGTTGTCTGTTTTATTTCTTATTGACCCATTTGGTAATTTCTTACCAATGTGACAAGACAATGAACTTACTGAATAATAGCTTCAGTGAAAGAAAAAAAAAAGATTCAGCCCTAACTGGTTTGGCTCAGTGGATGGAGTATTGGCCTGCAGACTAAAGGGTCCCAGGTTCGATTCTGGTCAAGGGCATGTACCTTAGTTGCAGGAACATCCCCAGTTAGAGGGTGTGCAGGAGGCAGCTGATCGATGTTTCTAACTCTCTATCTCTTTCCCTTCTTCTCTGTAAAAAAATCAATGAAATATTTTTTTAAATGATTAAGATTTACTGATCTGTTTAAGGAGGTAAAGTTATACTCAAACTGGTCATGTGAATTGAGTCTGAAAAAAACATAAATTGCATTTATTTTCTACTTCTCTGGGCTCCTTAGACTTGCGAAATGTGAAGCCTTGAAACCACATTCACATAAGAGATCTACAGATTTTGATGAGTATTATTCCTGCTTTAAGTGTTCATGATTATCTTTATTGTAACTGAATTACCATCTATAGATATAACTCAATTACAAAAGCTGCTAATTGGAAAAGCAAACCAGGTCCAACAAAAGAGAAACAATATTCCTTAACTTAGGAAGTTGAGGACGTAAGTACAGGAGCTGTCCCAAAATCTTTGAGAGAACCGAGGAAGATTTGAGTTCAGGTAGTCGCAGGAAAGTACATTTCCTTTCATTACAGATGATGAAACAGCTATATTGCCATATAAACGTAGAGCAAAAATAAACCTGGGAATATGTGTTGATCATTTATTCCACAGTTTTCCAGGTTGGTTCCTGCTTTTAATTCTAATATTCATTGGCTTAGTCAGACACTAGTATTAGGCATAAAATTCTTCATTTTTACATGAAAAGAAACTATTACATTGCTTTTGGAGTGCTTTTTCACAGTACTGCAAGTTTCTGTTTTTTATTATGAATAGTTTGTACTCATCAATGAAATGTTTCCATGATGTGTGAATGAATGGGCATCTGACCCTGTGGACACCATAAATGCAGCTCCTCCCACTCTGACTTCTACACCAGCATCAGACAGAACCCACACACATAATGTCTTTTCTTTCCAAAGGAAAAAAATGCCTTCCTCAACAAGTATTTGCCATTTGCTCTAGGAGAAAGGCGTATATAAATACTCTTAGGTCACCCAGTGAACATCCCCTCAGCTCTGCTCTTCCTCTCCTCTGCTCCTGTTCTCACCATGAACCCTCCCTCCATATTTTCTCCACACGTATCATATAAATACAATAAATAAACTTCAAATTAATTGCTTCAGGCACGTTGTCATTTTAATTTAAAAGACTGAGAAGCAGCAAGCACTAAATTCAATTTACCTGTATCCAAATAATAATTACTGAGCGACTGCCACCTGCAAGGCTATGCTGAGCGCCAGCAACACAGTCCCCACTCTCCTAGGGCTCCTGGCTAGGAGACAGACAAGTGGAGGAGGCAGACAAGCAAACAGAATGCAAATTCATGAGATATTTCACAATTGAAATTTATACTTCCTAACAAAAATATTATCCCTCACGGTTCAGGTCCATGATTAGTATAATTTTTAAATTAAAAAAAAAAAAAAAAAGAAAACCTCCATGATCACATAAAATAACAGAATTGAAGTAACTCCAGTTCTTTGTCTTTGTAATCATTGTGTCATCCCTGTCAATTTTGAATCTGCTGTGTCAGTGCGAAAAGACTATCCTGTTTATTAAAGGACAGTCATTAAATTGTGCTACTTTGAATTATATACACATATTAAAACAACAACGACAGCCGATTGCTTAGAATTAGAAGAATTATGTGGAAAACATGTTACCAGTGACATTTAGAATTGGTGGTGCATGGTGATAACGTAAAGCAGACCAACTTTTAGTTGGTTTCATAAATTTGTGGAAACAGCGTACCTTCTTCATGATTGCACCCTAGGCAGAATGCTCCGGTAACTTCACCTGTGGTAGGAATAGTCTTCAACCCAAATAGTTTTTAAGCCAAAGGGAAAGAAACCATAAAACCACTGCTAATTTTATGTGACATATGTTTATTATGTACAGAACCAGCTTCAGGGGCCTGTGACGGTACACAGAGCCCTCTGGTCAAAAAGACATACTTTGGTGTGTGTTTTTAATTCTTTATTGTTGAAAGTATTATATATGTCTCCTTTTCCCCCCATTGACCTCTCCCAGCCCGCTCCTGTCCCCCAGTGCAGGCCCTCACCCCCCATTGTTTGTGTCCATTGGTTATGCTGATATGCATGCACACAAGTCCTTTGGTTTTTAATGTTCTGCTACCACAGTGTTCGTATTCTTAACACCTTCACCTTTGAAGCTGTGTATTAAGCGAGGTCCTATGGGGCAATGAAGCTTGTGCCCTAGACTCACATGCAGGCAGAAGTCCTCAGTCTATTCCCCCACCCAGTGATTGCTGCCACCATTCACTCCCGGTAGGGTCCTCGGCACAGTCAGGGTGGGTTGGGGTCATAGGTCAAGTACACAAACACCTGCAGGGTCTGCGTGCTCCCACAAGTACTCCTATGCTCTAGAGAACCTAATACTAAATAGCAAATAAAAATAACTTCCTCGGGTCAGCTGAGTCTGTGAATAAAGGAAACAGGTGCTCCCACCCACCCGCACCCCAACCCCACCTTTGGACAACAGCTTTGCGTTTTCAGTTCTGCACTGGGCTCTACAATTATGCAGCCAACCTTGTATACACATGCGCGTGAGTATGTGCATGTGCATCTGTTTGTGTTTGTACCTAAAAGAATAAAATAACTTAACCTATGTATGGTAAAAGAATTATATCTATAATTTTATATTTGTAGATAAAATAAGTTTGCGTGTAACTTCAGGCTGTTTGGATCTATAAAGGGGAACATAATGTGCAAGTACACAGATCAGTAGAGAAGAAATTCCAATACAATATAACCTTCTGAGTTTCTTATAATGGATACATTCCCTGACAAAAACCTTTAAGAATATATTAAATGTTGAAAATGGGGCTATTCTAGCTTAAGAAGCAAGTCATGACACTATTAACATGTCCTTATTAACATAACATACTTTATAACTTTGATTTCTTGACAAACAAGAGATTGTTGGTCAGGTGCCAGAGTCATCAAATATTAAGAACCAGGAGCTATATCAAATACGTTGAAAAGTCCTTAAAACTCACAAATTTTAGCACATATCAATTATTCACATAAATTACTTAGACTGAACAATCCCAGTTCTTCAGTTTCACATTCAAAAAGTGATGTTTTGAAACTGTTTTTATTCCATTCATAATAAGGCAGATCAACAAAACATTCCAATTATAAACCTTTCATTTTGTTGAGCTCCTCTATTTAAAAAGGCTTCATGGCCCTGACCGGTTTAGCTCAGTGGATAGAGCATCAGCCTCCGGACCGAAGGGTCCCAGGCATGATTCCGGTCAAGGGCATGTACCTTGGTTGCGGGCACATCCCCCCGTGGCAAGTGTGCAGGAGGCAGCTGATCGATGTTTCTAACTCTCTCTCCCTCTCCACTCCTCTCATTAAAAAAATCAAGAAAATATATTTTTAAAAAAATAAATAAAAAGGCTTCATTATCAATACAGAGTTGACAATGAAAACTTCATTTTTAAAATGGCACTAAGATTTGAATGTAAGACTTCACAGATGGATGTAACTATATATATGGAAAGAATATATAATATATGAATACATAAAATCTGAAAGCAAAAGGACCTTGAAACATTTGCGCATTTGTCTAATTTTAGACAGCATTCCTAATATTCCTAAAAGGTAGTGAAAACTGCCAAAACTCTATAGCATTATGTCACATCTGAAAAGGGTTATGAGCCATCTGAACTCAATGAGCTCTTTCGCATCTTCAACAATGGTCCCTGATCCCACCAGCAAGGGCTTCATCCAATACTGTCTAACGACGGACTCTGATGGTCACCAAGTTCAGCCTGAGACTATGGTCCTTTTCTTAACCTTTTTACCCTTCAAATGGATGTGCAGCTCCACTTCCCCTTCTCCAATTCTGAATCCCTTCATTAACTAATACTCAGATACGGTTTCAGACAATTAAATGAAAACAACCTTCTGGCTCGATTCCATCCCTAGAAAATCCAATCTCACCGCTACACCCCGTGAGCAACCTGAGCAGAACCCACTCGGCAAGCCAGTCTATGCAAAATCACACACTTACTTACCGTTTATCACATGTTCCACACAGAAGCTCGGCACACACCCAGCGTGCAGAATGGGGGAGACGGTTACTCACGTTGCTCATGTACTCGGAGAGCAGGTCTTGCAGCGCCTGGCGGATGGCGTTGCATTCGGCGATGATCCGCTCCCGGTGGAGGTCCCTGGTGCAGGAGGAGTCGGCCAGCAGAGCAGCCCCGCTGACGATGGCTTCAAGGCGTTGCTCTAGTGACGGTAGTATTTCCTCCTCAGTCACTGTCAGTGGATCCAAGACAATTAAATTCTAAAGACAAAACACATTTGGGTGGTTAGAACTTCATAACATCCTATTTTTAAGAAAAATAAGTATCATTTTGGTTTCACCTTCAGAATTCAGATGTGATAGCAAAGAAAATTGCATTTCTACAGCCTCACTCAGTTTACGCATAATTCTATGTGGCAATTATTATCCAGGGGAATGACAAAAACTGTACAATTATGAGCACTGGTTCTAATACCAGACGGATCTGTACTCAAATCTTGCCTTTCCCATTCATCAACAGTGTGAGCTAACTCAGGGGTCTTAGGTACTCTGAGCCTCACCTTCCTGATATGTAAAGTTTTAATATTAACACTGTGTGTCTCATTTTGTAAGAACAATATGAGTGCTCGATACAGTGCATGGCACGTTATTATTTACAACACTCACCTTTAACTAGAACTTCATTGTTTACATAATATTTTCACATATATAATCAAATCCTGACAACACTATAAAGAAGTGGGCAGCAAAGACATTGTTAAATTGATGATAAATGACTAAGACTGTTTTCCCAAGGTCACTGAGAAAATAATGGTGAAGTTCAGATATGTATTCAGGTCTAATAATATCTAATTCAATATTCATTTCATTACACCTTACTGTGAATCACACACTCTAATTAACTTTAACGCTAATATATCAAAAAGAATTTTGAATTGTGATTATTTATTGAGAAAGTAAGACTCCTTCTTTCTGTTGATCTATTATAACTTCCAGCTACTCCTACTATTGAATATTGACATGGTATTTTTAAGGTTTCCATTAGATGTAAGTCTCCAAGCAAAAGAAGTCAAGATAATCTATGGTCTCTGAAGAAAAGGTGAAAGGTGTGAGGGTGTAGGGGTTCTTTATTAAAATAGAGAGGAAGCTTTTCCAAAGTTTAGGCATAATGTGGCAATTAGAGAAGAGTTAGTATCACATAAAAGCTCTCTGAATAATCCTTCACATAAAATGGATACATATAATAATCTTCAAATACTAGTATATAGTTGACAATGAAGATTTCAAATGTGTGCACATGTATAAATCCATACACACACAATAAACATCATTGATATTTAGAGTACATAATTATATAATTAAATTTTAAACATATACATATGTAGAGAGAGCTCTATGTATATTGTGTATGTGTGTGTATAAAATCTTAAATTGATCATTGCACTATATTATATTATTATAAATATCTGGGAATCAAAAGTAGTCAGGATAAAATTTTAAAAGCTGTAACTGCAGGAATAGGGTAGGAGGAGAATATTATTACAGAAACAGAAATAATTTTAAAACAACGAGGAAAAAATATTAGCACTACATAAGGTTCAAATATTACAGAATATAAAATGTACTCAGTTTCTATTCAAACTGAACTCAGTTTAGTCTCAAAAAGGAAATAAAGTTTACAAATGCCAAATTTAGTATTTTTGTTATCCAATGCATAATCTTTTGGATGAGACAATAATCCAACCATGGGCTTGGTCATCAGTCAAGGGTTCATTTACATTTAAATCTACCTCCTTATTTCACTCATAATTTTTACCATATATTCCTTTGGCTAACTTAGTACACACTTCCCACTCCAATATCCATAACAATAATTAATCCAATTAAAACTTTTGAAAATGTCTCCACTGTGATATCATCACTGAGAAGAGACACTGAGGACATCAGAATGGCTCTTGGATTGCTCAAATGCAATCCGAAGTGACAGGAACAGCTAACATGTCTCCAGCATTGTAATGATACAAAAAGTTAATCAAACTTCAAATCTGTTCACCTATAAGAATTGCAAGAAGAAACTAGTAATTTTAGGACGTGACTTTATGTCAGAAAACAGCCTCTATTCTAGGATTAAGTCATATCATTTTCTGCTCTAAGGGCCATTTCTCAAATGTTCTAGCCTTTAGATTTTCACGTGCATGACACTTAAGACTTCTCAGATTTCTCAGGCTCATCTGCATTGAAACCATGGCCTGCTCTGACGTCTGATACCCCCACACATGCCTCTTGATTCCTCTTTGACTACTGTCCTCCTATTCACATTCAATAACAGTTTTCATTAATCTTGTCATCAAATCAATAAAAAGTATGTGGGGTTTTTTAAAGTAACTTGAATGTCCTATGAAATACCACTGGGTATTTGAGACCTGCTGAAATTAATAACTGTCTCTTAAGGACTTCAGTAAGATGGTGAAATCAGAATATCCATCCTCATACCCCCACAGAAATTGAGTTTCACAATGACTTATGAATGGGAATACCTTTATGAATGCCTGGGAGTATAGCTGAGAGGTTCCTGCACACCAGTGGAGCAAAAAATAAATAAAAGAGTAAAAGCACTGACAAGGATAAGAACAGTCATCCTCTTCCAAGGCGAAGAGAGTCTGTGCTGGCCAGTAATTTCCCCATGAGAAAAAGTGAGTGCAAAGTGAGCACTCCTCTTCCCCAGACTTGCGGGATGCCGCCCAAGAAGCCCATTTCCGTTTCTCTCACCCATAACATTGAGAGGATTATAACAGGTGAATGATTTTAGGATAGGGAAGAGCAGAGAAAAGGATAGAAGCTCACAACAACCAATACATGGATCTCAACCAGCAGCAGATCCTACTAAGCGTATAGCACATTCCAACAAGAGCCCCATCACCAAATCCAGGAGGACCCCTAACTGAAGACCAGTTAGGTGGTGTGCACCACCAGCACTGCATGCACCACACTCTGCTGTAGCCAACCCCATCGTCCCCTGCAGATGATGTTCTCAAGTTCCACAAACAGCATGTAAATACTAGCATCCAGCTAGATCTTTTAGATTGGCAGAGAGTACACAACATTAAACACCTCTGGGCATTACCCTAGGGAAAATTAGTAGGAGACTCCCAGCACCCAGCCTGGGCTTGTGGTATCAAGAGAAGGCACACAGTCTACGATTTCCCTCTCAAGGGGAACAAGAAGAATGGAGCAGCAGCATTCATAGAAGAAAAAAAATCTGAGAGACTTCAGTATCTCTAGCTTGCCTCACTGAAGCTAGTTAGGAAAGAGTTGAGGAAGGAACTGCTTTTTCAAATGTAAAGATAACAGTGTCAGGTTTCAAAGGACCTGAAGAATCAAGGAAATATGATATCACCAAAGGAACAAAACAAACTCCAGTAGCTGTTCCCGAAGAAATGGAGATTTACTAATTGCCTTGAAAAAATTCAAAATAATTCAAAATTCACTTTTAAAGAGCTTAGTGAGATAAGAGAAAACAGAGATACACAACTCAACCAAATCAGGAAGACAATATATATACAAATAAGAAGTTTGACCAAGAGATAGGAATCATAAAAAAGAACCAAACAGAAATGCTGGAACAGAAAATACAATGACTGAACTGCAAATCCACAAAGAGGTTCAAAAACAGACTAGAACATTCAAAAGAAAGAACCAATGAACTTAATGACCGATCATTTGAATTATGTAGTCAGAGGCATACAAAAAATTTCAAGCAAAAAGCCAACTGGACTTATGAGACACAATCCAAAAAAACAATATATAGTCATATCCTGCATCAAGATGCTTCAGTCAATGATGAATCACATATGCAATGTTGGTCCCATAAAAGCACAATAGAGCAGGAAAATTCCTATTACCTAATGACACTGTAGCTATGATAACATTACACTGAAATGCATTATGTCTGTATTAATGCTGGTGCAAATAAACCAAACAGCGGAATGACCATCCAGACGACCTTAATAACCTTCTGGATGACCATCCAGGACCACGCTCTGACTCCCACTGGCACCAGACCAGCCAAGGTGGGTACAAGGAGATTGGCTGGAGGCCTGGCCATCACCTCGTGATTGCCCTGCAGAGGGAGGCCCAGGCCACCGGCTGGCTGGGCAATCAATCAGGTGGCTCCACAATCACCCCAAAGAGGCCCAGGCCACCGACCAGTGAGCTGTGGTGGGTGGGCAGGGCCTTCCTCTGTGAGGGAAACCTGGGTCCTGGGTGCCTGCTGGCAGCCAGAGGAAAGCCCAGTCCCTGTGCCTGCCAGCACCTAGAGGAAAGCCCAGGTCCTGGGTGCCCCAGGGAAGCCAGTGCCAGCAGCGGGGGTGGGGGGAGGGAAGGCCTACTCTTGCATGAATTTTGTGCATTAGGCCTCTAGTTATGATATAAAATACTTCAGATTCTGAGCAAGGCATTGGCCATACCTGACCAGAACATGTAAGTTAAAAAAAAAAATCTTAAACAAGCTGAAGCAGAAAATCAATATGGTTGGAAATAGTTTCCTGTGTTTTAATAAACATGATATAATAAATCTTACTCATCATTCACACACTTTATATTCTATGATGAGATTGATCCGATTTACATTCAATACACAAAAAATCTTACACCTATTCTCCAAAGTGAAATTGCCTATCAAGAGATGTAGCTATAATTATAATCAAGTACCAACATTCTTCACAAAAATACATGCTACGCCTCAAGTTGAGAGCAGCAAAAATAATAACCACATAGCATAAATTGGTTTTTCAAGCAACCACATTATCAATCTTCAGAGTGAGTGATAAAAAATGGAACAAAATTTCTCCTTAGATTATGAACAGAAAATGCTACTGAGAGAACTCAGGCTCTCCGTTTTCTAGTATATCCCTATTTTAATGCATTTCCACTTAAATAAACTAAAGAATAGAAGCTTTAGGTATAAAAAATATATAAAAGAAGGAAAAATGTGAGCAATAAACTATAAATTAGCCAGATGATCAACACATTAATTATTCTACTTTGGCAAATTAGTGTGATTTACACAAAAAGTTAACTACATATTCAGCAATATTGTCAGATGTATATAACTCACATTCTGTCATGTGTTACTATAACAGAAAAATAGAAAATATCTTAGAAACACATTCAATATGCTTATAAAATAAATTAGGTATGCAAGATATGCAGCTTCTCTTAAAAAATTTTTCTAAATAATAGGTATAGAACATTTAAATACCCACTGAATATTAAGATAGTGGTTATACCAGGACACCAATAAAAATATCAATCTATTTCATCAAAGTTAGTAACCTTTCTCCTGAGCATACTTCCTTCAGAGTTCAGCAATTTGATCTATGCATAGTACCACATCATGAATTGTTTTATCTGGTTATATAAGAAATAAACTTTAAAGCATTCTTCTAATTTCAAAATCTCTGTTTAAAAGAATTGTAACATAAACATTTCAAGAGGATCATGATTTTTGTTGTGATATTAAATATAATATTGAATGAATCTCAATATATCTTCTTACTCGAAGAATAGTGCTAAGACGATAAATATAGTTTAATTAAGGAGCAAGTTAAGTTTTTGTTATTATCTATCTGCTTACATGTTTGTTTTATCTCTGCTTATGATCCGTTTGTAAACCATATGTAAAAAAAAATCCTAAAATGAATGAATCCTACAATGAATTTAGAGAATATATAATTTTAAACGCAATAACATCACAAAAATAAACCACACACTCTCATATTCATAATTCTCTCAGTAAAGAATATCACGTACGATCCGCCTTCCATGTCCATGCATTTTACTGATTGTAAATCTAATTGAATATAAATCTTCAAAATTTAAAGAAACATTTGAATAGTGCCTGCCATTTCCAAGGTTTACATCAGCGCTTATGCCTGTGGAGTTCTCCCAGAAAACAGCTCATTGGCAAAGGGAAGAAGAGATACAAATAGGACAATTGGAAAAAAGAAGAAACCCCATTTGTGTTCTATTTTCATTTGATTCTACCTTTACTTCTGTTTATAATTACACCCTTTGGGAGAAATAGCAGGTTAAGTACAAGCCCTGGATTCACAGGGATTGTAAATGGTAGAGCATAGAAAAGAAGAGTAGCTAATGCAGCATAGTCATGCCTAATAACTGTAAAACTCTCCTGGTTGCGTCCGAAAAAAGTGGACTGCTAGGGGGTAATAATTCCTTAATCACAGCCCCCTCAGGTGCTCTTTCTGTGCTCCCTACTCCTTCCTCTGTTTTCCAGAGCGCTACTATTCAAAGACTGTAGAGATGATATTCTCAATATTTTGAAGTTACAACCAACAAAGATATTCTTGGCATGAGAAGGTTTAAGAATCTGCTCTTTTCCTGGAGTTGAATACAGAGTTAGAAATAAGTTAACTCAAATGTTTCTAAGTAATTTTCTAGTTAACTGGGGTTAAAGGAAAAAAAAAAAAACAAACTTTAGTCATTGTGTTTGAAAATCTATCTTTAGAATATAAGATATTCTAAATGGCACCTATAAGTGCCAAAAAATAATCATTTTAGATTCTTTATAAAGACCACTGTCTTGATAAGAAATTGGGATAAAAACTGTGTTGGCAGTTCTTTTGCACGGTACTGTGCAAAAGAAGTTTCTGATGATGAAAATGCTCTGTATCTATAATGGCCAATATTAGCTTCGTGTGACTGTTAAATACTTACCGTGTGGCTAATACAACTGAGGAACTGGATTTTTAAATTTACTTCATTATGATTTACTTAACCTTAAATTCAAATAGCTACATGAGACAACTCGCTATTATATTACACATCACAGCTTTGGAAGCTGCTTTCATTTTATTTTCCGTAACATGAGATTTTTTTTGTTATGAGAGCCTCTTCACAGCATTTTACCAGATAAAAGGTAGTGATGACCCCTACGTTTAGGAGAAAGAAACCAGTAACTCTCTACTGTCATTTGTTACTTAGAAAAACTCCCCTGCGAAATAAACCCACCACAGGGGCCTATATCTATACCAACAGTGTTGGTCGATTGACATTAAAAGCCCTATTTTCCTAAATGGGTGAGTATCTTTGGAGAAAGTACTGGGGAAGGATAGAATTTAATGCTGTTTGTCATTCAGGCCTCACTTTATCGGATTCTTCCCCTGATGAATAGCTGGGAATGAATTAAAAGAGAGAGAGGCAGCTCCAGAGAATAGGAATCTTGGGTGGCTAGGACGCAGATACTGGGAATCAGTGGCAGAAAAGGGATCAGATACCCTGAGAAAAACAAATTAGGAAAGGAATGATGGGAAGGACCATCGAAGACATCATTCACTATTCCACAGCCTAATCCACTACGCTCCACTTTCCGTCCTTCACTTTTCATGTTAGCGTGTTGCTGCTGCTGTTCATAACAGATGTGTAATTGGAAAGGTCAGGCTCTGGCTTCATGTTCTTTCCAAATTAAGAATACCTGTAGAAACAACTAATTAATTATGCACCTACCACTGTTCCGGCGTTTTTACTTTGTTAGTTAGAGAGTGACATCCTCAAAAATTGGCCAGACAAATGTTAAACCAAGATCACTCCTTCCGCTACTATTTGATCTTTTGGGGATTTTTACCACGGACATTACTTTTTCCCTTGGTGCTTAATCCACCTGATTTAGATTTGTCCTTTTATTAAGGGACAAGATCAAGTAAAAGACAAGGAGGAGGAGAGGAGAAAGGAAATGGAAGGAAATACAAAGAAGGTGAAGGGGGAAGGGGAAGGATGGGAGGGAAGTTGAGGAGGGGACTGAGAGGAATGGAGAGAAACAGTAGAGAAAGTGAGAAGAAAGTGAAGCAGCAGCAGCAGCAGCTTCATAAAGCTCTCCTGCCCTGCACATTAGCAATCCTGAAATCAATGTAATGCTGTGTTTCATGATTCAGCAGAACTTTTAGGTGATAAGAGAATCATTACAAAAGAAAGTACTTTAAAATTCAGCCTCCAAAATCCAGCTTTTATTAATTTAGATTTTAAAAGTCAACTGGTTTTTATAATTTTATAACCTGCAGATGCCTAACACATACCTTTCTGAACTGTCACAGTCGTCTCACAGCTTTGGTAAGTGGGTGCAGAACAATATTAAAAAGAAAATTAATGTTAAAAGAATGCATCTGCATAACAGGCTTTTTCAATTAGATATTGATCTTATGCAGTGTGATATGCAATTAAAGAGCATAAACTATATACCTTACATTAATCAATACATAATGCCATGAAGGAAAATTCCATCGCTGGACTCCACACTTTTCTAATCAGGGTGCCATAAAACACTAGTTTTCCCTTATGACTGCCAAGCAGAACTGTGGTGAGGACTCATTGTCCCTTTTCCTTGCACAGAGGAAAATGTAATTGAATGTGCAGGCCAAGATTAGAGCTTGGAAGGGATGCCTCATCCAGAGAAACTAGCAGGGGCGCATATCAGGACAGCTAGTGGGAGGGGAGGGGAGGGTGCCAATGAAACTAATTTAGGTAAAAAGTAAACAGGATTGCTTCTCTGTATTCTGGATGAGAAATTATTACAATTAAAGGGTTTTCCATTTAACTTCAATGCAGCCATGCCTGCTATTTCCTTATTTGAAGAGCTGGGGGGTATCAGGGTGGGGAAGAGTGTGGAACTTTCAAAATATCCTCAGGAACTACATGAATCAAAAGGAAACAGGAGCCCTAGATGGTGTTGCGAAGTGTTCAGAGCATTGGCCCATGACCCAAGCGTCAAGGGTTCAATTTCCGTCAAGCGCATATACCTAGGTTGCAGGTTCAATTCCCAGCCCCTCCCTGTAAGGGACACATGTGAGAGTCAACCAATCGATGCGTCTCTCTCACATAGATGTTCCTTTCTCTCTCTCTCTCTCTCTCTCTCTCTCTCTCTCTCTCTCTCTCTCTCTCTCCCTCTCTCATTCTATCTCTCTCTGTCTCTTTCTATCGCTCTCTCACTCCCCCCCCACCCCATCCCTCCATATCTTCCACTCTCTCTAAAAATCAATGGAAAAAATATTCTCAGTGAAGATTGACGACAACAACAACAACAAAAAGGAAATGGGGAATTCTTTCTATTGATGAAAAGAGTAGAGCATGCATTGTCGCAATTTAGGGGTACTTTTTAAAAGGTGAAGCATTTCTATGCTCCCCGCAAAAAGCACAGAATTCCACCAGGGGCAGGGTCCTTGGTTAATACAGCCCCTGTATCAGCACGGAACATGATTCTCTAAACATCGCTGGTTTCAAGGAGGCTCTCTGCTCAATTGTTAGCTGTTTGCTAGAGGTAAGACAATCGCATGCCCATGATGAGGGACCGTGAATGGGGGTCTACAGACCATCCAAACAGGGTCATGTACACATTTTTCATTCACCTATTCAATGACAACTGTTACATAAACACCATACATATTATACCTAATTACAATATTTTAAGCTCTATGTTTAAAGTAGGAATACACAGACTTAAAAACTCTTTAATATTAGAAAGTGTCAAATAAAACAAGCCTATTATCGCTGCCTGCAGTATGATGTGTCTCATCTATTTTTATCAAGAGGTTAACTGACCTCAACCGATGCTGTCTCTGGGGTTACTCACCTGATGGCTTTATCTGTTTATGACACTGACTCATCCATCACTATCATTCCCAGAAGCCCCTGGCCTTCCTCCCTCTGTGAAGCTCACCTTATATACTAGCCCAATAGTCAGATGATTAAGATAGAAATGTGAGAAGAAAAATGTGGTCAGACTCATTCTAGGCATTGAAGAAGCCACTATGCCTATTAGAGACAGCATGGTTTCCATGTGAAACAAGTAAGATTAGCCTACCTCCCACAATGCAACTCCCCCTCTTCAAAGCTCACGGCTACTGGCAGGCAGCTCAACAAGTATAACCTCCCACAGCTGCATGACAGATCCATCATCTGTGCTGTATACATTTGCTCAGGCTGCTTTTCCATCCGCGGGAAGCGGCATATGCCATTTGACTGGCTAATAGGAGGCTTGGAGGAGAGTCAGAGAGAGCGTTGGCAGTCACCTCATGCCTGTTCATTGCCTTTCATTTTTTCCCTTTGCTCTAGGGCTTCTGGTCTTTGCTCTTTTGGATCCTGCCTGCTATATTATTCATTTAACTTCAAGTGGTCATTTAAGGCTAACAAAGCTGGGATTTTGTGAATGTACAATTTGCACTTAGTCCAAACCACTTAGACGTCAGTAATCAACCTAAATTAGCAGTTTTTAATTTAATTGCAATTCTTTCTTGGATTTCACACATTAAAAGAGAGCCAAGATCAGGTGATAGGCACAAAGGCAGTGGTTCTCAACCTTCTGGGCCTTTAAATACAGTTCCTCATGTTGTGACCCAACCATAAAATTATTTTCGTTGCTACTTCATAACTGTAGTGTTACTAC
Source organism: Murina feae (assembly GCA_004026665.1). Lineage (NCBI taxonomy): Eukaryota > Metazoa > Chordata > Mammalia > Chiroptera > Vespertilionidae > Murina > Murina feae. Next base: position 24,995 of record PVJC01009606.1, on the reverse strand, counting down.
TGTTATGAATCATAATGTAAATATCTGATATGCAGGATGGTCTTAGGCGACCCCGTGAAAGGGTCATTCGACTGTCAAAGGGGTCGCGACCCACAGGTTGAGAACCGCTGCAATAAGGAGCCGGCAAGAGAATCTGAAAGCAGCCGAAGGATTTGGGCAGGACAAGCCACAGGATGTGAGGGCTCAGTGCAAAATGGAAATACGGGGCCCCTTGTTTAACATGTATTTAGAATTAAAAACAGCTACTTTAGATAATGAAACCAGCACCAGAAGAAAGCCCCAGATTTGTAGAAGAAAATATGAGACATTTTTGCCATTCCTTTTAACTCTTGAGTGTATTACTATAAAAACTCGTACACTGGCAATATTTTCTTCACCATCAATAGTATCTTCAACCAAAGTTTCTGATTAGGATTTTAAAACATCGTGGGGTGTTTGTTTGTTTTTCCTTTTTAACTATTATTAGAAAATATGCTTTGAAATTGTAATTAAAGCATAAAGTTTAGTAAGGTTTCAAAACATAAGCACCCGCCACCTCTCTTGCTTTTCCAAATCTACTGTAAATACTAAAATGAAAAAATAAAATAAAATAAAATAAAGCACGGAAATGATGGCTCCATGGTTGGATTTAGGCGATGCTACATCTCAAACTTGGCAGTGAACAACCGGCCACTAACAGAAGCAATAGGTGCCAAACTCTAGGACCGGCATGGCTGCTGAACGAGGCTCTCCACAAAGAGCGGTACTCAGCATCCTGAGGAGCAAGGATGGCACCAACCAAATGTTATCAAACTGCGTTTTAAGACAAAGAACTTTAGCTCACGTGGCTGCGGCTGCGGCTGTGGCTGAGTATAGGCCCCTGCATCAAGAGATCACTGGTTTGATTCCCCGTCAGGGCAGATGCCCGGGTTGCAGGCTCAATTTCCAAAGGGGACGTGCAGGAGGCAGCTGACCGCTGATGTTTCTCTCTCATGGATATTTCTATCTCTCTCTCCCTCTAAAATCAATAAAATGTATTTTTTTTAAAAAAGAACTCAAAAATTTTCCTCCTTCCTTTGATTAGAGCAGAAACAAATTCCTCCAAATTAAAGCTGAAATTCACATGACTAAACACTAATAAATATTTTACTAAATTTTTCAAATGTGAAAAATAGATTAATAACTCTCATAGGATGCTCCACTTTTCTTGATTTCAGCTTATTCTTAGGACATTTATCAAAAAAGCACCAATCCATTTTTAAAAAAAATATATTTTCTTGATTTTTCACAGAGAGAAAGAGAGAGGGATAGAGAGTTAGAGACATCGATGAGAGAGAAACATCGATCAGCTGCCTCCTGCACACTCCCTACTGGGGATGTGCCCACAACCAACATACATGCCCTTGACCGGAATCGAGCCTGGGACCGTTGAGTCTGCAGGCCGATGCTTTATCCACTGAGCCAAACCAGTGAGGGTGCACCAATCCATTTTTAACACAGTGCTTTGTCCAACACATTGACTGTGCTAGGTATAACGTTTGCTCCATGGCACAGAGACAAAGTACCCAGAATGGATACCTTTACATGGCAAATATAACTTTCCAAAGGTTTTATGATAATCCAATTAGTAATCACATCCACAGCTATCAGAAGGAACCACAGATAACTCTAACGCTACCAGCTAGAGGACCTCCTGGACTTGGAATGTTAAGTAATATTCTTTAAGGAATAGTTACGTTAATAGTAAATTGCTTATTTCACTTCACAACTATATATATTGGTGTTCACATTATTTCCCCTCATAAAATCCCCAAAATAAATCGGAATGCTCAGAAGCTTACAGTAATTTCTTGTTGGCTGTTTCCCTCGCTTTGTATCATGATGTTCTCCTCCAAGTCAGTTCGTTTTCCTACTGAGGGTATGAAACCACCACTCCTCTAAGTGTGGGTGAGAAGGGGCCACATGCTGACCTGACCAGCTCAAGGAAAGCCTGTGTGCTAACTATCTGCTACTCTAGAGACCTAAAGTAACCACGAAGGATGGTCTGAAATTAAAACTTTTTAACTAAAAGTGTGTGGCAGGTAGTCATGTCCTAGGCTGGATTCTTCCCTGACAAAATCCAGTCTTTACCTTAACTAAGCCTGTCTGTTGTCTTTTGTATGAATGATAACATATCACTGAACTGTCAGGGTAACTTATCACTTTTTCCAGACCCCTCAGGGCACAGCCAATGCACCAGGGCTCCAGGACAGAGACCACAAATTGTTATTATTGTTATTATTATCATAATTGTTAATTGCTAACTATCCTGCACCCACCTAAGTGAAAGAAGTATGTGCCTATCATTTTCCTTTTTATCCAATCTCGTAGGTTTCCTCTCTTTGCTTTCTCCTGCCTCCCTAATCTATCACCAGTGGATTTCCTGTAACCTACTCACATCTCCTCCTTTGATTGTAATGTATAAAACAAGTTCAAAACCGCCATTCTCCGGAGCAATATCTCAATACGTCGAGATTCTGCTTCCTGACTACTGTCGACAGTTTGGCTCCAATAAACTCACAAAAATTCTTTAGAGGTTTGAATATTTTCTATGTTAACACAGCATAGGTCTGTTTGATGTCTAAGCCATTGTGAGCCATTCCTGTTTCTCACCCTTCATAATCACTACAACTGTCAATTCTTCCTTTTTTCTTTTTCTTAATATATATTTTTATTGATTTCAGAGAGGAAGGCAGAGGGAGAGAGAGCTAGAAACATCAATGATGAGAGAGTCATTGATCGGCTGCCTCCTGCACGCCCCCTACTGGGGATCAAGTCTATAACCTGGGCATGTGCCCTTGACTGGAATCAAACCTGGGACCTCTCAGTCTGCAGGCTGACACTCTATCCACTGAGCCAAACCAGCTAGGGCATTTCTTCCTTTTTTATATGTATCTCTTTCCTTTTCACTTCAACTACCCTACTTTTAGTCAATATTACCTCTTACTGGAAATACTACTGAAATCTTTGGTTCTTCTTATCTCCATCCATCTAAACTTGCCAAATAATCTGCACATCATGACCGATTAATCTTCCTACAACATCTATTTTATTTTCTCCTTTACCTAATCAAATATTTCTCCCTTAATAAACTTCACATTTCTGAGCTTGACATTCAGTGTGGTTCTTCCAAATTTAGTTTTCAAAGCAGAGTATCTACCATTCTCCTGCTGTAGATAGTACAGTACAGTGTTTAGGAGCATCAGCGAGGAATTCCAATTTCATTACTACAGAGAAGGAACAATATTAGCCCTCTCTTTAAAAGAGGAAAATATGAATTTAGGAATGGATTTCCCTAAGAAGGAAACGAGCTTTTGTTAAAAGTACCCTTTTTTCCCAGAGAAGTAAGTACTATGAAAAAATGCAACAAATAAGAAAACTAAATGTATAAGCTCTTATACTGATTTATGGATTAATCAAACTGACATGATAGTCCCAATTCCATTTTGCTATTCATCCTTAATGGTGTGTTCCTGTAGTTTTCCTGCCAGTCCCTATAAAAAGATAAGGACTCTCTGGGTGGTAAACAATCTGGTTAAAGAGTCCCCATGTACCCACCCAAATGCAAATCTTTGTTTGTTCAGGCATTGAAGTTCATAAAAACCCCTTTTATATAACTGAAAAGTCATTAAATGTCCTATCACAGTGCTTCCCATACTTCAAGACTCACCTCAGTTCCCTCTCCATAAAGCCTTCCTTCATTGCTCCTTGCTAGATTATGAGTCTTGAGAATAGAGCACAAAATGTTTCTGATTCAACAAACATTTATAGAACAGGTACTATGCTGGGAATTCATCTCTCGGTATATACAGACACCAACTCTGAAATAATATACAAAGAATCAATTAAAAGTGCTTATTTCTGGGGGGGAATAAAGATAAATCTGGGGGGAAAAAGATGTCTAGGGCAAAAAGGGAAAGAGGCTGGCCTCACCCTTTTCTTTCATCATTTATTTTTGGAAAATTTATTATTACCATTTTTTTCTCTGTGCCTTTGATATGTATGTAAGTATTTTTAAAAGCCAAAGGAGCTTCTTGCCAGCTTTTCCACCCAGGAACGTCATTCTCAAGGACTTGGGCACCATCTCTTTAAAATGTAATCATCAGCCCTAGTTGGTTTGGCTCAGTGGATAGAGCGTCGGCCTGCAGACTGAGGGGATTCTGGTCAAGGAAGGACACGTGCCCAGGTTGCAGGTTCGAACCCCAGTAAGGGGCATGCAGGAGGCAGCCAATCAATGATTCTCTTTCATCATTGAAGTTTCTATCTTTCCCTCTCCCTTCCTCTCTGAAATCAATAAATAAAATAAAATAAAATAAGATAAAATAAAACAAAATGTAATCATCAAGGAAGATAGTGATTCTATCTCCCAGTTTCCATAGGAGGATCAGAGCCTCACTTCCCTGGGCACCTGGCTCCAAGCTGCAAACCTACTTCTGTCATAAAGATATAGTACATTTAATTTCCTATGAACAAAGGCACTATCTACACAGATTGTCATTCCAATTACCAAATTAATTTAGGATGAACTACGTATGCAAAAAGGTACTGTCGGGTCCTCTTTTTTTTACTTGTTTACTGTTTATCTTGAGAATGTGTGTTGGGTTTTATCTGCTTAGCTATATAAAAAGTGATATTTCTTTCTATATCTTCTATCTCTTTAGCAGATTGCCTGTGATTCATATCACATTCTGGTTTAATGCTGTCTTGATAATAAAACTTCTCTTTCTCTTCTACTTTTGTGAAGAGATTTTTCTGGATTGGCAGAAGATATTGATTTTAATTTTATTTCCCCAAAATTACTAGATGTCATTGAATCATATACATTTGTAAATGTTCACATATATTAATTTCTCAATAATAAATTGAAAGAACAAATTAAGAAAAGAGGTGATGAGGAAGGAAAGTGCAAGGATAGTGGGTAAGGAAGAACAGAAGAAGGGAGGGAGGAAGAAAAGAAAGAACAAACTGATGGTAAAACTCAAGAGAAATTCCACATAGGGGGGAAAAAGGCTTAAGAAGAAAACCTAAGTCTAACACAACTCTAGATTCAGAGGCTTGAGGACTCGAACATCCTTTCTGCTCAGTAATAAGGGGAAAAGGGGAAAGTAGAACATTCAAGCCAATATTCCACTCTCAGAAAATAACTGACTCAGCAGCTGGCCTAGGCTGGAGTCGCCAGTTAACTAGACTGGGGTTCTTAACTTTAACTATGTCCTGGGCCCGCCCCCTGGTGAAAACTAACCCTCTTCTCACAGCAATTACCCTAACGTATAAAAGATTCAAAGGAAACCAATTCCATTCATGGCTATAAAAATATTCTTAATTTGCTATAAAAATATTTTTAATTTGTCCTATTAATCCATGAAATAAGATCTAGCACTGGACCTAATAACGTAGTAGTTACAAGCAGAAATGATACTTTGCACACCTGTAATGTGGCATGAAAAATCTCTGCAATTGCTACTGGTAAAGTCTTAGGTGTTGCCATCAACACTGTGGTTTATTAGCTATACTAATAATGAAGCAAAATGCTAAAATTCAGATTGAATTTTGAAATAAAGATCTAGTATTTTCCCACTAAAGTTCACAGACACCTGGATTCTATACGTGGATCCCACGAACTTCAGATGAGAAGGCCCGCGCGAGTTGTAACATTAGATCCCAGAGTGGCTCCTACATAAGCTAGGCAATGGCTGCCACAAAGGATAAGAAACTCTGCTCCAGAAAGACAAAAGACTTCCTTGGTCTAAAGGAGCGCCCACATCTCCTTCCTCTCCTTCTCTCAGTGGTAACAATCATGCTATTTGTTAGTAAGGACCTACAACGGCTATGGGGACATTATATGAATGCCATAAAGCACACTGTAGCTACTGATACTATAATCTATAAAGGGTTCTCAACAGACCCAGGCATAGTTAGGATCACCTAGCAAGCCTGGTTCTTAAAAAAGACTCATGACCCCCCTGGTAGAGTCTATCTAAATGGGGAGCAGTAATCTCCACTCTTACTAAAAGTGGGTCTTATTCAAGTGATTAATTACCAAACATCTCAGATAACACCAGCAGAATTAAAGAGAGACTCTAGGGTGTGTGTGTGTGTGTGTGTGTGTGTGTGTGTGTGTGTATCCTAATTTTGGGGGAAAAATTTATGGTGTCCACAGGAAAATAATTTATTTCCACGGCATATATTATTTTAAAACAAAGAACAAAATGATTAAAAATAAACTAAATAAATGGACTCAACACATTAAAAAAAGGACAGCAAAATTAAACTTCAATAATTAAAAAGTAGGCGTTAATAAGGACAAAAGCAGAAATTAACTAAATTTTAATGTAATTTGAATTACCAAAGAAAAGTCAGATTTTTAAATTTTGAATTGAAAACAGATGAAAAGCATGTTCCTAATGCCATTCATAGGTTGCCTCTTTTACTTTGCAGAATTTATTAGTTTTCGTTGCTGCCTTTGATCCTTTTTTTTATGGAGGTTCCATGAACATTTGAAAGGTATGTATTCTGTTGCATGCAAATTTCAGTACATCACACCAAATGGCACACTGTCCACTGTGCATATGGGGTGGTTAATAAATAATAATAAAAACAAAAACTGCTCTGTTTTGAGGCCCTCTTTAACATGTCTTAAAAACTTTCCTAAGCTAGATTTCAACCAGGATGCACACTCTCGTCATCATCTCGATATTTCTTTTTCCTCCATGCTTTTTCTTATTCAGATTTCCCACTAAGGCAACTCCCTAATCAACAAAACTAACACTAACCAGCACTAAATTCCATCCCAGAGTCCTGGAAAGCGTGGAAAATGTCAAAAGTGCCCGCACACCTATTCAACCTCCTTAGAGACAGTGATGACCTGTCTTGTCAGCTCCCAGAGACAAGTGACTTAGAAGCCGGACCCTGGTCAGCAGCTGGAGAAGGTAGGACATTGAAGGTGCAGTTGAACCTCTCCAAGAAGAAGCTGGAAGTTGGGCCTTATTGTCTGCTCACTTAGCGCTGAGGCAGGGAAGAGACAAAGGAAGGGCTTGCATGACTGTTTAATCCTGCCGGTTGTGCTCTATGGTCCTAAGGGACCCATTTGCTCCCCCAAAAAGAGGTAAATTTGGAGACAACTGCTCTGGTAGCAGACATCAGGTTGGACACTAGATATGTGGTCCAAACCTTTGCTCCTCAATGAGACACAGAGATGGAAGCTTCCTCTCAATCCTATGGTGCTGTTCTGGGTGAAGATTATGGTGAGAATGTGTCTCAGTTTTTCCAACTTGTTTTGATATGGGCATGTACTCAATCACCCAATGCCAAGAAATCTCTCAATCAGTTTCTGGTTTTCCCTCAGAAGGAACTGATCCATGTATAGTTGTTTATATAATGTGTTCATGTGTGGAGGATGTTTTGCTATCTTACTGAGAATAAATTCTATTTTCTTTTAAAAATATTCTTTTTGTCTCTGGTGTTCTTCAGGTTCACTACAATATATGCATGTGGATTTCCTTGTATATGTCATTTTGTTATTGATGTTGTTAATCCTCACCAGACAGTATTTTCCCATTGATTTTTAGAGAGATTGAAAGGGAAATAGGGAGGGAGAAGAGAGAGAGAGGGAGAGAGAGACATTGAGACATTATTGTGAGACACACATTTGATTGGTTGTCTCTCCTCTCTCCACCAGGGCTGGGGATTGACCCTGCAACCCAGGTATATGCTCTTGACTGGTAATCAAACCCATGACCCATTGGTCTGAGAGCCGAGGCTCCAACCAGTGGGGAGAACTGGCCAGGGTTCTTTTTAAATGTCTTGATTAACAATTTAGGGACTTCTTGGCTATGGAGACTGGTGTCTTCCATCAGGTATAGGAAATTCTTAATATCATTTTTATACTTTTCTCTCTTCTCAATGTTATATTAGAATATTTTAAAACTTGTGAAGCCATCTTCATGTATCAACTGCTTTTTAAAAATGTTTTGTATTGTGTCTCTCTGTTGTGCATTGTAACAAACTTCTTCAAATATACCTTTCAGATCATTCTCTGCTAATCTCCCATTTTGCCTAATCACTGATTTTTTTTTTTACTATTACTATTATGTTTTTCATTTTAGATAGCTCTGCCTGGTCAATGTTGATAGTCTTTTAGTTGCTTTATAAAACTCTTCATACTGTAGTAAATAAAAGAAGGAATAATGTATATAAAGCATATTATTTATATTCAATATCTATATGTTTGCAGATCTGATTCTGCAGTTGGTTCTTCCTGAAATGTCTCAACTTATGGTGGCTTATTTGTATGTCTTATGAGAACTTACTTTCCTTGGACCTGCATGAGAATATTTTGTGAACTGGGTGTAAAATGTGGAGAAAATCTGAGCTTATTTCTGGCAGGTACTTGGAGGTATTGCCCAGACAGAACAACTTTAAATGTTCAAGGTGGGGTTTTAGTGGCCAGATAAATGATATGAATTCTGACACAATGTCCAGGTAAGGTCAGATTTATTATTAGAAAATTTCCAAGATGTTTTCTATTCTTTTTTTCTGAGCCACTCAAGTCAAGGTTAAGCTAGCCAAGTCTTCCTACAATCTCCTACTGTAGGGGCCGGTGTCTCTCTTGTTCATCCAAAGAGGTAGCTAAATTTAAGAATTCTCACCTTTATAAAAAGAACTCATATGGCTTTCCTATTGACAGTATGTAGCCCGTGTCTTCTGCCCTCAGTTCATGGTCTTTCAAATCCAAGCCACAGGCCATAATGAAAAAGAAATTCACCACATCTCCCAGCACAATGCTGGTGCTGACTTGCTAGCCTGGATTTCAGCTCTCTTCTTATCTGGCTGACCTCCAATTTTCCTAATTCAACTATTGGATTGTCTATGTATTTACAAATATTTGATCCATTACTTTTAGTTCTATTATTTTACTACTAGGGGCCCGGTGCACAAAAATTTGTGCACTCGGGGTGGGGGGGGGTCCCTCAGCCCTGCCTGTGCCCTCTCGCAGCCTGGGACCCCTCGAGGGATTTCCACCTGCTGGCATGCCTGGCCAGTCTGGGTGAGGGGCTGATGGCTGTTTGCAGGCTAGCCAAGCCCCCCAGTGGGGACCCTGACCCCATAAGGGTATGGCCAGCCTGGGTGAGGGGCTGAGGGCCGTTTTCAAGCTGCCCACAGCTCCCATTGACCCAAGGTCCCAGCGAGGCTGGCTGGCATCAGGTTTCTGGGGTTTATTTATCTTCTGTAATTGAAACTTTGTTACCTTGAGTGGAGGCCTAGGCAGGCAACAGAAGCCTCCTGTTTACTTCAGCTCTGTGGCTTCTATAATTGAAACATTGTTGCTTGAACAGAGGCCCACTGGCCTAGTCAGGCAGTTGCAATGGAAGCCTCCTGTTTACTCTAGCTCCATGGCTGCTGGCCTCCATCTTGGCTGGGTTAATTTGCATAAAGCTGCTCTGATTGGCTGGGATGCATGGCTTGGCTGGTGGGGGTGGCTTAGGTGTCTTGGAGAGATAGTCAATTTGCATATTACTCTTTTAATAGATTAGATATTTCTAGAAACCAAACTATTTTTTAAAAAGCATGTTAAGTGCTCCTTGACATCAGTGATGCCCATACTTCTCTGGTTCCTAAATGCTAATCTGTTTAGAACAGGTCCCATTTCTCCTTCAGGCAAAAACATAAACATATAAGGACTGTACTCTGCAAATTATTACTCTTAGTAAAGGGCAGCTTATCTTGGCAGTTGCATGGGCATCTAAACTCAGGCTAGATGGCAACTGAGAGAAGAGAATTATTCTCTCTTTGGGCTCCATTATCATAAAAAGAGAATCTGAGCAGCCTATCACTTAGATAGGTTTTTGGTGGCTTACCTCACTATAAATTCAGGTCCCAGTTAAAAGTTAGGTAAAGTAGAGCCACCTACCACAAGTATATGCACTGCCAGCTGGAGAAAGGAGGAAAAAAACAGGGGTAAGGGGAAAATGCACTTCGATTCAATATCACAAAATGACATGCAGCATTCCTATATCTATTCTTTTCTTTCTTCATTTACTCAGCAATATCCACAGAGTATGACTATGTGTAGAGAATTATTCCAGGAGTTGGAGATACAATAGTAAATAAAGAAATATAGGCATCTAGTTGATGTGGCTCAGTGGATAGAGCATCGACCTGCAACTGAAGGGTCCCAGGTTTGATTCTGGTCAAGGGCACATATCTTGGTTGCAGGCTCCTCCCTGGCCTTGGCCCTGGTCAAGGTGCATGCAGGAGGCAACCAATCCATGTGTCTCTCTCACATCGATGTTTCTCTCTCTGTCCCCCCCCCCTCCTACTCTCTCTAAAAATCAATGAAAAAATATCCTGGGGTGAAGATTAAAAAAAAAAGAAGAAAGAAGCATAGGAATGATGATACATAAATGAATATATAAAAAAGAAACATAAGAAAATAAATAAGACAGCTCTATGAAAATGAGAAAACGCTATAAAACTTCTTTGTCATTATCTCCTTTTTCACAAGATGATCTGGATAACTCTGTGGACCATGATGATGTCAGCTGATTTTTCCCCCACAGGAGAAAGCATATCTTGATAGATTTGGAGTTTCAAAGCAATTACCCTGGCAAAGTTTCTCGCTTAAAAACATTTTGGAAATTCTGTTAATCTATAATTTAACACTTTTCAACTCGCACTCGGTCACAAATGCAGAAGGAACACCCTGTAATTCATATTAGCCTTTCTAACAAATCAATCACGTTAATCTGTCAAGTATTCTAATTCAACTTCTATTTTCTCCACCAATAAATCTCAGGCTTCATATCCACAACCAGGTGTGGACCAGAATAAAAGCGCAAACAGAGCTGCGGGGTGGTATTTGTTAAGTAAGTGCTCTGATACATTTCCACACCATAAACATGTAATGACACTTCCTCCCAACAGCATATTTACTACATCAATTTATTTCAAGGTATTATATTTGCAGAAGCAAGATAGAGCAAAGGTTACTTTGGATCTTTTACCAATACCGCTTCCTGTAAATAAAGAGAAGAGCAACCATTTAATTTACAAAATCATTTTAAAAGGCTAAATGCTCAATAAATTCTGCTTTACCTAGTTCAAACAGCCTCGGCAGCTATTTATAACTTGGGTATGAAAATATGAACAAAATTCAAGCAATTGCACTAGCTTGCTGGGCATGCCTAGCTTTGACTGAAACTGGATTCATTTCCGAGGTTGTTCAGACAGTATTAACATTTCAGGGAAATTTCTGTGGGACTCCCTCCTGCCTTGTCCTGAGAACTGAATCAGCCACAAAGCTTGAGAAAAGGAAGACTCCACCCATCACCACCCCTATGCCTATTCCCATTAAAGCTGCAACCAACCATCTCATCTATCTAACTATCTATCTATCTATCTATCTATCTATCTATCTACTTACCTACCTACCTACCTGCCTATCTCGGTCTCTGCCTAATAAACTGTACCAGTTAAGAAGCATCCCCTAACACAATTGTGGGTAGCACTGTGAGAAACGTTATACAAGCCTGTATGTCCAGCCTAGGAAACTTCACCTCACTGTATTAGCCACTCCCCAAATATAAGCTCTACTTAAATGACCCAGGTACAAATCCTTTTCACTAACTAGTTATTCTATCTTTTATATTTGGTTACATTTATAATTTAAACGATAGTTTATAGAGACTAAGAATCTTAGCATAAATTGTGTTGAATTTTAATTAAGCCCCTTAAGCTCTATCAATGGGAACTAAATTTAGCACAGAGGATAGAACTGTCTTCTAGAATCAGAGATGAGATTCACATCCCAGCTATGATCACTTTCTGACTTAAGCAAGTTACATAACTTATGCAAGTCTCAGATTTATTTTCTGTGAAAAAATAAAAATAAAAAATGCATATCTTATAGGGACTCTAATAATTCAATGACTAGTTATCAAGAAAAGTTACATTTTAATTGAGGGGGGACCTAACATTCCACTAGTACCAGGGGTATAAAATTAGTAAGAAACAGTCTTGCCCACAAGGAGTTTTCAGACTTATTATGAAGACAAGGTACACATCTAAAGGACAAGTTTACTGAGTGCTCATCACACAGGGCAAACAGAAAGATGATGGGGTATTATTACTAAAGAGCCTACCCTATTTAGACAAGAGTTCCTAAACTGTTCACATAGATGCTAATAATTGGGAATTTAACAAATTTTCTCAATGATGTCAATAATTAGAAATTGAATAATGCTGGATTAGAAATGAAGTGACCTGTTTAAAAACATGCAACTAATGGAAAAGCATACAAAAAGGTTATTCTAAATTTAATTGATATTCTTACCATGAAAGTAATAAAACTAAGAACATAGGAATTGTATGTTATGTGTTTAGTTTAGTGTATCAATAAAACTTAGTAATTTTAATCGGATTGACTTCTCAATTATAGAAGAATCTGCCTCCAAATAGTCATCTCCACTAATGATAATGAGAGCTACGATTTACTGGGCACTAACGAAGTCGCAGGCACTGCTCTAAGCATGTTTACATGTATTATTCTCATTGATTTTAACAATACTGTGATTTATCCCCATTTTATTGGAGAGGAAGCTAAGTCTAAGGAAATAACTTCCCTAAGGTCACATGGGTGGTAAGAGCCACAGCTGAGATAGGAACCAGGCGTTTATCACTAAGTGTTACCCGATGTTGCCCCCCATTGAGCATGTCCTACTTGGGTAGCTAATGATCCTTGACATCATACTTGAATGTTGAAAATAGAGTTTGAGTTTCTGAGCTTCTTCTCAAAACTGGCTTCACCTATCCGTAGTTCTCATCACAACTGATAAAAATTCATCTGTCCAGTTGCCAAAACAAAACAAAACAAAACCTTGTAGTGATCTGTGGCAGACACGGAGGTACACTGCCCATTCCCCTGCCAGGTAGGACTTGCCCAGCTGTGGGGAGGGAGGACAGCAGATGGGCCCCCAGCTTCAGTATTTGACAGCTTCCAGCAACAGAAAGAGGCAAAAGGCCTGGCTTATCTGCCTGACAAGGCACACTCAAGAGCAACCTTCTCTCCAGAACTCTCTGCCGACTGGTCCAGGCTTTGAGGGCATAGACTTCTTCCTCTGCTTAGTCTTGCTCTTCTTCTCTTCCCTTTGCGCGTATCACTTCCTAATAACACCTTGTACCCCAGGCTCCATCTGGCGGGTGCTTCCAGAGACTCAGCTCAAACTCCTCCCTTCCTCCCACATGCCACATCCATTCTGTCGAATCTAGTTGGCTCTCCTCACAGTAGTATTTCCAGATACCACCCTGGTCCAATCTAAAAGTTGAGGTGGAATCAAGTGGTGATGTAAAATGCAAGCCTGAACTCTCTTGCCTGGGGGAGACTGGAGCACTTAGCTGTCTGGAAACTATTTCAGCTTCTCGCTCTTCTCGCTTTGTTCCCCTTTGGTCTGACCCACAGTCGAGTGTAGTCTCAGCCTGCCACTCTTTTGCTTGAAACCTCACAGTGAATGGCATTGGATCTGATGTAAAAGCCACAATCAATAAAAGCCTTTCCAGCCCTGTATGACCTAACCCCACTGGGTCTCTGACCTCAGCATCCACTCATTGGCCCCATCTCTGCACCAATCCCCCAGCTCCTGTCACCTAAACACTGAGCATGCCTTCAGACCTCATTTCTGGATCTCCATCTGCTGATTCTCTCACTTCCTTCAAGCCTTCAATAATATTTCACTTTCTCAAGATAACATTCTATGCAATTAACTTATCTATGTTTATTGTTTCTTTGCCTATATTCCTCTTTTAGAATGTGGATTGTCATCTATTATATCCCAAGCACAAATTAACTAGCAATAATAAGTATTTGTGAAATGAATAAATCCTACATTTCCTGAGTAGATTTACAGAAAATAAAATAATCATTACAATCTAAATAACAATCCCAATTTAAATTCATGACTTCTTTGGCAGAGATGCGAAGAACTCAGAGGTCTACTGATGGAATATTCTCCTGCTAATCAATTCACTGGAAGACACAAGAGGATGATCGAGTCTGATTGGATTACTGGGCCTTTACTTACTCATGCTCTAAACTCCAGTACATGGATTTAAAAACCCACTTCTGTTTATTTTCATCCTGGGACATCAAATCACACTTCACCTTTCTCTTGACTTACCTCAAGCTCATCAAGGGCACTTCCCAGGGTTGCTGCCTGAGGTTCCGGAGGGGCCAGCACATTCTGGATGCCTTGTGAAGCATTCGATATTACATTGAGCGCATTCTGAATTTCTTCGCAAACTGTGTCCTTGCTGGCTCTGAGGGAAGCGACATCAGAATGTTCCAAACAAGCTGAACAAATTGAATGCAAGAGTGGGGAGTTCTCCTTCAACGAGGCCCGGGCGCCGGCTATTTCATCCCTCTGATTTGGAGACTTTAAGTCCTGAGGATGAAAATGAAAAGAGAGGTGCCATATAATGAGCTATGGGAGAAAGAGTTATACAAAGAAGCTCCATTTTTTTCTGTCCATGTACATGAAAAAGATAACAGACACTAAGAAGTCATCCATATGTTAAAATCCAGACCATCAATTATTTTTACTCTCCTTCAGAGTCTGTTAAAAGTTCCGTAGGAGGAAAGCTGAGCCCATTAACAAATAAAGGTCCCAGCGATGCAGATGTGTGATACAAGCGATCAGTCACATCCTTACAAGTCAGAAACACACTCTGGTGCTCACATTCTTAAGGGTATTATAAGAGAGCTGGGATTATAAGGACACTGATTACCTATTTCCATAGATGGTGATGATTGCGTTTAACCTTTTCATTAAAACTAAACCAATTAAGTCAGGATGCTAAATGGAAGCTCCGACCATTCGGTTCTTTCAACTCTTTTACTTACTAATAAATCAGTCCTCTATCTTTCTTAGACATTTATTCAATAAAGAGTTACTGAACATTTAGCATATGATGACCCTTGTGCTAGATACCAAGCGTACAGATGTGAGCAATCCATTGAAGGACCCTATTCTCCTGAAGCTAATGTTCTTGTTTGAGGAGAGGGAGCCTACAGACACACAAGAAAGCAGGTAAACAAAGGCACAAGTCTATTTCAGGAAATGTTGCATGCTATCAAGAAAAGACCAAAGTAGTGCATCACAGAGACTGATTTGAGAAGAGAAAGCTGCTTTAGCTTGGTGATCACAGAAAATATTTCCATTATGATGACAATTGCAGTGAACATAAATAAAAAGCAGTCCGAGCAGTAGGAAGAGAGGGAAGAGAAGTCCTACAGAAGAGATAGCTGGCCATACAGTGAAAACCCTGGACAAGCACTACCTTCACTGAGGGACAAAGGTTAACCCCATTAGTGATGGCACAGGGATATCATGCACCCCTTGACACACTGTGACTTCACCTCTCTAGTATTCTCCTTAAAAGCCCACAATCCCACTCTAATCATAAGAAAAACAATAAAGAAAACCAGATTGGGGAACGTCCTGCATGAGACCTGGACGGTATTCCTCAAGACCATGAAGGTCACACAAAAAAAGGGCACTAAGTAATAAACCCTCACAGAGCAGACGAGGCTGGCGAGACATGACAACCAGGTGCAAGGTGGACGCCTGGACTGGATCCTGGAAAAGAAATAAGCTCTTCATGCGTTCACTGGTGCAGCCCACGCAAACCTGAGTCCAGCTGACAGGAATCCGCCAGTGTTTGTTCCTTGTGGCAAATCAAAGGTAGATGGGAACTCCCTTTACCAAATTTGCAACTTTTCTGAAAATCTAAAAATATTAATATAAGTAGAAAGCTTATTCTAAAGAAAACTAACTCAAGGGACCTTAACCATAACTTACGCATTAAAAATTCATAATAAATATTTCCCCATTTGAAAAACAAGAAAACCGAGGCTTAGAGAGTCTAAGTTCCTAAGCCAGTGACAGATCTAGATGGTGGCATTTCTTATATCATAACCGAAGCCAGTGTGATGGCTAAATCATGATCCCAATAACTACGCTCTATCTTGTCTGCACAGGAAGGAATTCCCTTATTTGCTACACAAGGACGAGGACTCATATTTGTAGAATGACAGTTTACAAAGTGCTTCTAGATGTAGCATCTGATCAATCATCACACCTTTAAAGCAGTAAGGCTGGGGGGTATTAAGCACCAGCTTAACTAAACAGGTTAAGAAGACTCAGGGGCTGGTAAAAGAACTAAGCTCTAAACCTAAGTCTTTCAACTCACATGTTTTTTTCCACAAGACTCTGCTACCAAGAAATAATGTTGCCTGTAGTTAATAAATGGCTGTGCTACTGTATTTTTAGTTCCTTCTTTTCTGAAAATAAAGGCTGTCTGCTACTTTATGGAGGCTTTGGAAGATATCAACTGACTTACAAGATGTGGGGAGGACAGTAAGAAGTAGCTGTCAACCCACTATTCATACTAATTACCCAAGAAAAGACACATTGTGGTTTTCTTGACTTGCTGTGATTTCCCCTTATGTTTCTGGTCTGAGTTCTAGTTTTATCTCTGTCATTAGCACCATGAGCTGGGTAATTCCTCCATTCCTTCAATGTCTGCTTTTCCATCTATAAAAATGGGGAAAATGGAATTTTGCCAACATAAGATTGAGTAAGTAGCATATCAGAAAACAAATATAGCCCTACCCGGCTTGGGTCAGTGGATAGAGTGTCAGTCTGTGGACCCAAGGGTCCCAAGTTCGATTCCAGTCAAGGGCATGTACCATGGTTGCAGGCTCCTCCCCAGCCTGGGCCTTGGTCAGGGCATGTACAGTGTGTTTCTCTCACATGGATGTTTCTCTCTGTCTTGCCTCTCTCTTCTACTCTCTCTAAAAATCAATGGGAAAATATCCTCAGGTGAGGATTAACAAAAAAAGAAAGAAAACAAATATACTTGGAAAAAAGCAGACTTACAGAGAGAGTACAGAATTATTTTATTCCTTACATTTATTAAGGAATACTGTCTTTGTCCTGTGATTGTCTTAGTGATTTTCATATTTTCCACATTTTTATATCACTACCTCCATTTAGCTTAGTGAAACTTAGGAAAATATTCAATGTTTTGAAAGGACAAGTAAATTACAGTTTTGAAAGGATACATAACTCCTCAGAGGAATTACAATAAAAGTATAAATATTCAGAAAGAGCTAAAGAAAATTCTCGGCATATTACAGTATAATCAAAATGTACTACATAATTCCCTCTAAAGTGACATACACATAACAAATACTTCTTTATCTAGAATGGCATGGTCAACATTTAGGTAGTTTCTGAAAGAGGAAAGTCTGTGAGCATATATTATTACAAAGAAAGGTAAAGTTAAGAACATTATTTCTTTTACTCTGACGGCGGCTATGTATATCTAACAGTGAATTATGGTGACTTTAATGCTGCAGGGACTTTAAAAATCAAATATATTTTTGGCTTTTGATCCTAAGCTTAATTATCTCTTCCCAAGGCAATTACAGAATCTTTAATGAGCACTGAAATCCAAAGGAGTAAACTGTGATAAGGACAGTTTTAATGAGCATAACAAAAATGATGTACTATGGCAGCTGGTGGGGGAAAGAAAGGCAGGTTACAGAGTTTTAAGGTAAGGAAAATACAGAAGACAAGATCACTTCTCCTAAGGCACATCCCAAAGAATAAATTTAATGTAATTAGTAGGCACATAAACAAAAGGGGGATTAATGAATGCCAGCCTTCAAAATAAAAGGTTGTGGTGATGTTTGTTTTATTTATTTGAACTGATAGTGCCATGGACTCGAAGCTTCATATGTCTACGTATGCTAAAAGTTTAAACCAAGTCAAAATAGGAATTAAAGGAATGGTAGGGTTGATTAGGGATTTCTTTGGATGGAGAAGCATAAAGAATTCAGCTCCTTGGGAATTTAGACTTACTTAATAACTTTTTGTAATGCTTCAGAAAGTAAAATCTCACATGAGATTTCTAAGTTAAGGAGACATTAAAGGCTTCTAGCTGACGAAGAAATACACAGATGGGATTACAAAAAAAAGAAGACCTTATGAGTTTGTGCAAGAGGATCGAAAATTAACATATGAGTTTTCACTCTGGCAAGAGAACAAAATATATTTAGGGATTTTAAAGATCAAAAAAAATATAAAAAATGGAGGGCTCTAAGCGATCAATTAATTAATTCTATTCATTCAACAAATAATGTTTGGCTCCCACTGCATATCAGACAGTTCACTAGATGTTAGGAATGCAAAGGTAAAGAGCGTATAGATCACAAGGGGAAACAAATTCATATGGGAGTTAAAATAGATGCAAGTCCCTCAGCTTGAGGAAATTAAAGAAAGTGTATCAGAGGAGGAGAATCATAACTGTAAGTAAGAGTTTTCCATGTAAAGAAAGCAGAGCAAAAAACAAGCAAAGAAAACAACATGTGTGAAGACCTGAGGCATGAGAGAAAAGAGCATGCAGACCACAGCAGGTGGCACCACAGCAAGTACAGGCACACCTTGGAGATACTGCAGTTGGGTTCCAGGACAAAGCAATAAAGTGAGTATTACAATACAATGAGTCACAGGAATTTTCTGATTTCCCAGTGCACATAAAAGTTTTGTTTTCAGCATGTAGTTTATTAAGTATGCAATAGCATTATCTGTATAAATTAAAGCCTAAGTGACCGTTATGACCAGACGACTTGATGACCAGCCAGTAGCTATAATGTGCATTGACCACCAGGGGGCAGATGCTCAACACAGGAGCTTCCTCCTGGTAGTCAGTGTGCTTTCACAGCCAACCTCCTGCACTCCCTCCCCCCCACATCCCAACTAGCTGGCCCTGACCGACTCTAATTGCTGGCCAGACTGAGGGACACCACCCATGCACAAATTTGTGCACCGTGCCTCTAGTGTCTAATAAAACCATGTACATGCCTTAATTAAAAAACACTTTATTGCTAACAAAAATGGTAACCATCACCTGATCCTTCATTAAGTGGTAATCTTTTTGCTGGTGGAGGGTTTTGCCTTAGTGTTGATGGCTGCTGACTTATCAGGGTGGTGGTTAATGAAGTTGGGGTACCCTGGCAATTTCTTAAAATAAGGTAACAATGAAGTTGCTGCATCAATTGACACTTCCTATCATGAACAATTTCATGTGATGCTATTTAATAGCATTTTACCCACAGCTAATAAAACTTCTCTCAAAATTGGAGTCAATCTTTTCTGTCTGTACAACTTCATCAAATAAGTTTATGTAATATTCTAAATCATTTGTCGTCTTCACAGCATCTTCACCAGAAGTAGATTCCATCCCAAGAAAGCACTTCCTTTGCTCATCCATAAGAAGTAACTAACCCTTCATCCATTAGAGATCTATCATGAGATTTTGGCAGTTCAGTCACATCTTCAAGCTCTGTTTTTCATTCTAGTTCTCTTGCTATGCCCACCACTGCAGTAACTACAGTTACTTCCTCAACTGAAGTCTTGAACCCCTCGAAGTTATCCAGGAGGTTAGAATCAACTTCTTCCAAATCAAGTTCTTGATATTTTAACCTTTCCCCATTAACAACAAATATTCTTAATGGCATCTAGCATGGTGAATCCTTTCCAGAAATTTTTCAATTTTCTTTACTCAGATCCATCAGAGGAAGCACTGTCTATGGCAGTTATAGCCTTCCAAAATGTATGTCTTAAATAATAAGACACGTAAGTAAAAATTACTCCTTGATCCATGGGCTAGAGAATGAATGTTGTATTAGCAGGCACAAAAGCAGCATCAAATCTCGGGCATCCCTATCAGAACTCTTGGGTGACGAGGTGTGTTATCACTGAGCAATAACATTTTGAATCTTTTCCCCTAAGCAGATCTCAACAATGAGTGTAAAACATTCAGGAGACCATATGGTGAGCATGTGCTGTTATCCAGGAACTTTTGTTCCGTTTATAAAACACAGGTAGAGCAGAGTTAGCCTATTTCTTCAGGCCCTAGGATTTTGGAATAGTATATGACCATAGGCTTCAACTTAAAGTCACCAGCTGCATTAGGCCCTCCCAAGAGAGTCAGCCTCTCCTCTGAGGCTTGAAGCATTACCTTCTGCTTTAGAGCTATGAAAGGCCAATATGAGGCTGTTTTATGTGTAGTGATACTGTGTTGTTAGTGTAGCCACCTTCATTAATTACCTTACCTACACCTTCTGGACAACTTGCTGCATCAGCACTTGCTGCTTCACCTCTTCATGAACCCACCTCTACTAGCTTCCAACTTTCCGTCTGCAGCTTCTTTACCTCTCTCATCCTTCGCGGAATTGAAGAGTTAGGGCCTTGCCCTGGATTCGGCTTTGGCTTAAGGGAAGGTTGTGGCTGGTTTGATCTTTCATCCGGTCCGCAAGAACTTTCTCCATGCCAGCAATGAGGCTGTTTCACGTTCTTGTCATCGATGTGCTCACTGGAGGAGCACCTTTACATTTCCTTCAGGAACTCCTCCTTCACAATAGCATCTTGGCTGTTTGGTGCAAGGGGCCTAGTTTTGGGTATAATCTCAGCATTCAACATGCCCTTCCTGGTTGAATTGAATCCTTTCCAGCTTTTGATTTAAAGTGAGAGATGTGTCTTTCCGTCACTGGAACATTTAGAAAGCACTGTCAGGTTATTCATGGGCCTCATTTCACTATTGTTGTATTGCAGGGGATGGGGAGGCCTGTGGAAAGGGAGCAAGATTGGGCGCAGTCCATAGGTGAAGCACAACATTTATTAAGTTCATGAACTTGTATGGGTGATATTTGTGATGTCCCCAAACAATGACAATAGTAACATCAAAGATAACTGACCACAAATCTCTAAAAGAAATATAATAATGACGAAAACATTTGAAATAGTGTGAGAATTATTAAAAAGTGGCAAAGAATGGATGATCCTGTAGAGTATGATGCTAAGTAAAATAAGCCAGAGGAAAGTAAGTATCACATGATCTCACTCATATGTGGATGAACCAAATAAACTGATGGTCAAAAATAGACCCAGAAGCATGGACAGACTGTTGAAACTCAGAGGGAAGGCAGGGGAGGGTGGGTGGGAAGAGATCAACTAATGTACTTATATGCATGTACGCATAACCTATGGACACAGACAACGGGATGGGGAGGGCCTAGGTTAGGGGGTAGGGAGAAGGATGGGAGAGGGCTGGAAAATGTTAATGGGGAGGAAAGGAGGACCTATGTAGTACTTTCAAAATAAACATTGAAAAAAAAGTGAAGAGACACGAAGTGAGCAAATGCTTTTGAAAAATGGTGCTGATAGACTTGCTTAAAGCAGCGTTGCCACAAACCTTCAGTTTGTAAAAAAAATACAATAGATGTGAAACACAAGAGTGACTCACAATCAAACCAGGTATACCTGTACAGGATCCCTAAGTAATAATGGAGATGAATCCAGCTAGAAAGGTAAGCACGAGATTCCTCATGTGTCCTGCTAAAGAACTGTGAGAGCACTAAGCTCCATGTGTATTTTCAAGGTTACTCTAGCAATGACCTGTAAGTAGATAAAAGAGAATGAAATTTATCTGAGCACTGGATAAATTTCATTCTCTTTCATCTACTCAAAGAAGATGTGGTGCCTATACACAGTGAACTACTACTCAGCCATAAAGAAGGATGAAATACGGCCACTTGCAACAACATAGATGGACCTTGAGAATATTATGCTAAGCTAAATGAGTCAGATGGAAATGGACAAGGACCATATGATTTTCCTCACACATGGGTACAAAACTGAAGACGAACAGTAGTGTTGTGGTTGCCAGAGGGAAGCGGGGAGGAAAAGGTGATGTAAGATTTCACTTTGGGTGATGGGCACACGGTGCAATATATGGTACAGATCTTGTAACATAGAAACCCACACTGACACCAAATGATCATGTTGACCAATGTCATCTCATTATATTTAACTTAAAAAATAAAGAAAGAAAGGAAAGGAAACTGCAGTCATGGAGGTCAGGAAATAATCCACACAATAATGGGTGCCTGAAGGCTGAACATGATTGTCAGACTGCAGTAGAATGAATCCAGGAATATTGGGGGGGATGAAAATAGTAAAAATAATATTTAGATTTGAGGAGAGGATATTTAGAAGCATCTAGAAAATTGTTTCAGCAATTGTGTACATAGTGGTGCATTCATCAAGGTAGGAAATACAGAATAAATAATGTGTTTGGAAGAGAAAGGTGAGATACATTTTGTCACCTGCCAAGTGTAAAATGCCAGCATAATATTCAAAGGAAAATACACTATACATGGATTTAGAACTGAGAGAGTCAGAGCTGGAAGTAGAGATCTGTGAATCACCAACCCATAGTGTAAAAGTTATAGGGCCTTCCCCCAGGATGAATGTTACAGCAAGAAGAATTTAGAAATCAGCATAAATCATTTCTTGAGACTATGAGCCTGATAATTTTATAGCCCCAAAGGCCAAATTTACATTGTAAGTCACCAAGAAGAATATAAAAAATACTAAACTCTCAAAAAACCAACAAGCAAGCAAAAAAGCACATGCAAATCATAGAGCTTAAGACCTGAATTATTGTGGATAATTATGGCCAACATACTTTAAGTGAAGAGAATTAAAGTTTTGGGGTTGTTGTTTTTTTTTTAACCAATTTGAAAATACAGAATGATTTCCATATCAGAGAGTTAAAAATTTGGGATCTGTTCACCTTGAGAAAGGGAAATTTATATTGGAGGGCACAGTACAATAAAAAAATCTAAAAATCAGGAATAAATTTGACAAGTTGTTAATGAGGTGTTTTTGTTTTTTTTACTAAATCTAGAAACAGCAGATTGAGAAAGCAGCATTTTAGATTTGACTGGAATAAGTGGAAAATATATTTGTTCATACTGCTGTCTCCTTCACTTCATTATAATTCCCATAAATGCAATCACTATTGCTTACTTATGTTAATCTCATTATCTAGTATTATATGGCTCATATTAAAAGCTTAATAAGTTTTCTTCTAAGAAACAATTATACAAATGAATAAGTGAGGGGTATTTAAGCTCAGAATAATCAAAATCTGTGGATATGATTAATCCAGGAAATCAAATTTGTGGAAAACATATGTAATCTAGAGACTTTGAGCAAAGTTGTGCCTGATGATGCCATGGAAAACTAAAGAATAAAATTAAACTCTCTTTACATTAAATGTTAGCGAAGCCATTAAAACAACTATTTGGAAAACTGATCGTATCTATTGAAACTGAACTGTTATATACCACACAAGCCAGCTCTTCCACTCCTAGGAGAGGATCCACACATGTGGAAATGTGCTCATATGTTCATTAACAGACATCTGCAAAAATGTTCATAAAAGCACTCTTTGTAATAACCCCAAATTGGAAACAACCCGAAGTAATGAGAATGAACAAACTGCAGCTACATGCAAACACATGGACTATGAAATGAAAAACACCAGACAGATACAAGAGAATATGTATGGTTTGATCCCATCTGTATAGAGTTCTGACTCAAGCAAAACTAATCTATGGCTTTAAAAATCGTAATAGAGGTTACTCTTGAGGGGTGATTAGGGACCAAAAGGGGCATAAGAGATATTTTGGATTCTGGTAATTTTCTGTTTCTTGCTCTGGGTGCTAGTTAGTTACATGGGTCTATTCAGCTTGGAAAAAAAAAAATCATTGACTGTGTGCTTACAAAGCTGTGCATGTTTTTGAATGTATCTTCTGCTTCAATAAAAAAGTTTACATAAAATAAAACAAACAAAAATGTTGGAAAAGCCAAGCAAATATTCATAGTTCATGGCTTCTCTTAAAGAACACCGGCATAAATGAGCTGTGGACTTGCCCTGGTGCCATGTTCCCCGTGATACTAAAGGAAAGATGAGAACATTGGATAAATAGTCCATCTGCAAGTATCTTCTACCCACTTTAAGGGCTTTCATTTAAAAGGGGAAAGAAAAACACCTAAATGTTTGTAAAATAAAAGCAAGAAAAGAAAGCTCCCCCAGCCTGGCTATCGGAGGAGGCAAAGCTGAAGGATTTTCACTGAAACTGATTCCATGGCCCTTGAACAAACCCTCACTTCAGAGAATTAGAGAAAACGTCCTTACTGAGCTACATCCTGCAGAATGGAGCAGTTCAGCAGATACTCTGCTCAACAAAGCACAACAGCACGCAAAGGATCGAGTTCCCCTTCCAGGTGTTTCAGCGAGGTTTCTGGAGCTGACAGAACCACTCTGGTAGCGGGAGGAAGGCAGCTGACGACGAGCAGTTTTGCTTTCTTATGACTAAGAAGATGTACGGCAGTAAAGCCCCACGGATACTTTGCTATTTGGACTGCATCCTTGGTTGGCTTCTATCCCCAGTCTTCTCTCTGCCAAGATGCTGCCTGCTAACTGCTTCGCTGGTCACTGGGCAGCTACATGTTCTATCAGAAAACAAAATAGTGCAAACACCTGCTAATTGAAATGTTTTTCTCCAGCATAAATTAGGAAGTGGGATACTTAGTGTTCACTGAGCTGAAGGATATAAGATGGTGAAACAAGAGGAGACTGTACAGATAAAAAGAAAGTTTGGAGAGAGAAAATAAAGATTGAAAAAAACTACAAGATTTTACAATCAAAACATTATTGTAAAAGCAGCTCTATCCCTTCCCAAGTGAAACAGCTCAGCAGCTGAAAGCAGCCTTTACTGCTTTTTCTTCCTTTATTTCCCATTTCCCATTTCATATTAAAAGCACAGACTCAATAAAGAAGAAAATAAAAACAATTCTTCAAATTCAAATAGAAAACTCAGAAACTATCTAATAATAGTATTAAGATATCGCCAAGGTATGAATTCTGGGCTATTGATGTATATCTTAGGTAGGTGAAATGCACCAACGTGAGCATTAATAACACCAAGGAGAGAAACAAGATGGCGGCATAGGGTAGACACCGTATATGCAGCTGTGAACAACTATTTCAGAAAAACCACGAAAAGA
>PVJC01009605.1:0-45527 GCA_004026665.1 Murina feae | reverse complement strand
AGGAATAATAAAAATAACTATCTCACAGAACTATTATGATAATTACATCAGATAATGAATGCAAAGTGACTACTACATGATAATCATTCAATATGTCAGCTGTGATGACTAACATGGAGGAAGAAAGCTCAATAACAGCCTCAAATGACAGACATCTGTGGCTGAATTACCTGTTTTCACAAGAAGTTTGTTACCTCTTAGCCATCTGCTGAGTGCACCTCCCACTAGACTGGATGTTACTGTTTGCTGCTGTGCAGGTTGCTCTGGGAGGGCTCTTGTTCTAAACGGCTTTGCAGGGCTCCTGTTGGCAGTCTCTTGAGGAGGGGTCAAGGGCTTTGGCTCAGCCTTGACAGATCAAGTGAGACAATCTCCTGTCCCCATGAATATGCAGTACTCAGGGGTTTCCAGCTGCTTCCTTGCCATTTACTTCTAGCTTCATCCCTGTGAGATAGATAAGTAATTAGCATGGATTTTATAGCCACCTTAGGAGAGAAGAGGAACTAACCAAGCAAATGTGAAAGTGGTAGAGAATTTAATTGTCTGCTGCTTCCTTCTTAGCAACCTACATGCATTGTGCAAATATTTTTCAGCTGCTGAAGTTCACCTGTGGTGAAATTCAAGTTCTTTTCTTTTAAATAACAATTTATCCCAAAGAAAGCATTTCTCATTAACAGCAACAAAAATGCACAAGTTTGCATGTCTAATGTGACCTTTATTTTCTGTCATTTATTGAAATAGTTATAGTTGGAGAAGAAAATAAGAACAATCAAATCTTATACACAAATGTTTCTGTGTATCAAAGAGCATAAAGTATTCTCCTTGAACTTTTTAGAAAGTTAACACAACATGCCAGTATTCAAATAGCTATATTGTTAAATGTCTGCCCACCCCTTTCTCTTTTTGCTCCCTCTTCAATTCCTGTACTTGCAGAATCTGAATTTTTGATTCATGTGCACTGGGAAGAAATAATAATAACAAACAGCAATTGTTGTGTGCTTGCTATGTCAGGTTCGGTCTTAGCTCCTTGTACCTGCAGGCTTGTAGAAGGCATCGGGAGAAACAAGAAAAGTAAATATCCATGCTTTTAGATATTTCTGGGTGAAAGCTCACTGACCACTTTATTTATTTATTTGTTTGTTTGTTTGTTTATTTATTTTTGATGGCGGCACCCAGACTTGTGATTTTTGCTTTGAAAACAGGTTACTGGTTTATTATCAATCAATTATTTTTATATGTGCCTGGGTCCTCAGTGGCTAATTGCAAATCTTTTATTCCACATTGGGGCTCCTATTGAGGTTCAAATGACACTGACTAATATTAGTTTAATTAATGTACATTCTGAAAATTTATCTCATTAAACAAATAAAATACATTGTAAAGACAACTGCAAATTGACTTTGGGATTGTTTGAAGTTTCTTTTAAGAAGGGGGACAATTGACTATAGCCTTAAAATGTGGGGAAAACCCAATACATTGAGCAATCATATATTTTTTTAATTTTTAAACTATCTTATTTTTAGCATCTAATATGAATTAAACACAATCTAGAACCTGAAAGAGGACAGTTCTCACCACTAATCCACCTTATAAATTCTGTTGTTCATCCCCTTGAAAGATATTTCTTTAAGGACCTGTTTCTGTTCTTCATTGCCTTCATGCCCTCATTCGACAGTTTATGCTTATTTTGAACTGCTGTCCATACAAGCTGAATTTGACTTGAAGGAGATTTTTATCCATGACCTAATTTTATGGAAACACTGCACTAAAAACTACCTGTGTAGGAGACCACAAATAACCATATGCTAATTTGAGCACATCAAACTCTTCTTTTCTCCTACTTAGTGGAGTAATTTCCTGTATTAGAAAGTGAACTCTGAATTGGTAGGTTTCACAGTTGTGGATGTTGATTTGTCACTTTCCTATAGTGACATGAACAGGCAACCAGTAGGTTATGCTCAATGTCTGATCTTCAGCAGGAGATCTGGAAAACTTCAGTGACTTTGCTAGGTACACAATAGTAGGTATTCAGTTTTTCCCCTATCGTCATTTATCCCTCCTGTACCCTTCTCCCCTTCCTCTCCCCCTTACCCCCACAATCACCATAGGTTGTCCATGTCCTTGAGCTCTTACTCTTCTTTTTTTTGTGCTGAGTCCCTCCAACCCCACAACACTTTCCTCCTTCCCTGAAGTTGTCAGTCTGCTCTCTATGAGTCTGTCACGATTTTGCTTGGTACTTCAATTTGTTCATTAGATACCACATATGAGTGAAATCATATGGTACTTGTTTTTCTCTAACTGGCTTATTTCACTTAGCATAATGCTCTCTAAGTCCATTTATGCTGTTGCAGTGGGAAAAAAAACAACAACAATCTATATCTATATCTATATCGATATAGATACACACACACACACACACACATACAGACACTAAAGCTTTTTACCTACTCATCTACTGATAGATACTGGGGCTACTTCCAAATCTTGGCTATTGTAAGTAAATAACGCTGCAATGAACATAAGGGCGCATATATACTTTTGAATCAGTATTTTGAGTTTCTTCCCAGAAGTAGAATCACTTGGTCATAAAGCAGTTCCATTTTTAATTTTTTGAGGTATCTCCATACTGCTTTCCATAGTGGCTGCACTTATTGTTGATTTATTGATGATAACCATTCTGACAGGTATGAGGTGATATCCCATTGTGGTTTTAATTTGCATTTCTCTGATGATTAGTGACATTGAGCATCTTTTCATTTGCTTATTGGCTATTTGTATGTCCTTTTTAGAGATGTATTTATTCAGGTCCTTTGCCCATTTTTAAATTGCATTGTTTGTTTTTTTGGTTTTGAGTTTCATAACTTTTTTAAAATAAATTTTGGATATCAGCCCCTTATCAAATATATTGGCAAATAAGTTCTCCCACTCAGTGTGCTATCTTTTAATTTTGTTGATGGTTTCCTTTGCTGTGTAAAACCTTTTAGTTTAATGTAGTCACATTTGTTTATTTTTTCTGTAGTTTCCCTTGCACAAGACAATAGATACCTGAAAATATATTGCTATGAAAAATAGTCTGAGATTTTACTACCTATGTTTTCTTATAGGATTTTCACGGTTTTGAGTGTAACATTTAAGTCTTTAATCCATTTTGAGTTTATTCCTGTGTATGATGTAAGAAGGTGGTCTAGTTTCATTTTTTTTTTTCACATATTACTCCAATTTTCCTAACACCATGTATTAAGCAAACTATCTTTAACTCATTTTATGTTTTTGCCTCCTTTGTCAAATATTAATTGACTATAAAGGTATGGGTTTATTTCTGGGCTTCGTATTCTGTTCCATTAATCTATATGTCTGTTTATATGCCAGTATCATATCATGCTGTTTTTATTACTATGGCTTTGTAGTATAGTTTGATAATAAGTATTGTGATTCTTCCAACTTTGTTCTTTTTTATCAAGATAGCTGTTGCTATTTGAGTATTTTTGTGAGTCCATATAAATTTTTGGAATATTTGTTCTAGTTCTTTGAAATATGTCATTGTTATTCTGATAGGAATTGCATTGAATCTGTAAGTTGCCCTGAACAGGGAATCAAACACATGACCCTTCAGTGCACAGGCTGAAGCTCCAATCACTGAACAACACTTGCCAGGGTGAGTAGTATGGACATTTTATTTATTTATTTAAAAAATATATATTTTATTGATTTTTTTACAAAGAAGAAGGGCGAGGGACAGAGAGTCAGAAACATTGAGAGAGAAACATCGATCAGCTGCCTCCTGTACACCCCCTACTGGGGATGTGCCCGCAACCAAGGTACATGCCCTCGACCGGAGCCAAACCCAGGACCCTTCAGTCTGCAGGCTGACGCTCTATCCACTGAGACAAACTGGTCAGGGCAAGTATGGACATTTTAATTCTTCTACCAATGAACACAGTGTATGCTTCCACTTATTTGTATCTTGTTCAACTTCTTTTTCAGTGTCTTATAATTTACTGAGTACAAGTCTTTAACATTTTTGGTTATATTTAGGTATTTATTCATTTTTAAGCATGAGTAAATGGGATTATTTCCCTTTCTGATGGCTCATTATTGGTGTATAAAAATGCAACCAATTTCTGGATATTTATTTTTGTATCCTACTACTTTACTGAAATCATTTATCAGTTCTAGATGTTTTCGTGTGGGATATTTAGGATGCTCTAAATATAGTATCATTTCATTTGCAAATAATGATAGCTTTACTTCTTCCTTTCCAATTTGGGTGCCTTTTATTTTTTTCTTCTTGTCTGATTGCTGTGGCTAGGAATTCCAGTACTATGTTGGATAAGACTGGTGAAAATGGACATCCCTGTCTTGTTCTCAACTTTAAGAGGAACGCATGATGTTGGCTGTGGGCTTGTCATATGTTGCCTTTATTACACTGAGGTATGTTCCTTCTATTCCCACTTTGCTGAAAGTTTTTTGTTTTTGTTTTTTTTAAATTTTGTTTTATTGTTTAAAGTATTACAAAGAGTATTACATATGTCTCCTTTTTTTCCCCCTTGACCTTCCCCTGGCCTCCCCTAACCCCCTGTGTCTTGTGTCAATTGATTATGCTTATATGCATGCATACAAGTCCTTCAGTTGATCTCTTAACACCCCCCCCCAACCCTTCCCAGCCTTCCCGATGTAGTTTGACAGTCTCTTCGGTGCTTCTCTGCCTCTGTATCTATTTTTGTTCATTAGTTTATAATGTTGTTTATTATCCATAAATGAGTGATGTCATGTGCTATTTTTCTTTCATTGACTGGCTTATTTCACTTAGCATAATGCTCTCCAGTTCCATCTATGCTGTTGCAAATGGTAAGAATTTCTTCTTTTTTTACAGCAGCATAGTATTCCATTGTGTAGATACCACAGTTTTCTAATCCATTCATCTGCTGATGGGCACTTAGGCTGTTTCCAAATCTTAGCTATGGTAAATTGTGCTGCTATGAAAATAGGGGTGCATATATCCTTTCTGATTAGTGTTTCTGGTTTATTGGGATATATTCCTAGAAGTGGGATTACAGAGTCAAAAGGGAGTTCCATTTTTAACTTTTTGAGGAAACACCATACTGTCTTCCATAGTGACTGCACCAGTCTGCATTCCCACCAGCAGTGCAGAGGGTTCCTTTTTCTCTGCATCCTCTCCAGCACTTGTCCTTTGTTGATTTGTTGATGATAGCCATTCTGACAGAGATGGTACCTCGTTATTTTGATTTGCATCTCTCAGATGATTAGTGACTTTGAGCATGTTTTCATATGTCTTTTGGTTTTCTGAATGTCTTCTTTTGAAAAGTGTCTATTTAGGTCCTTTGCCCATTGTTTATCTTCCTTTTGTTAAGTTGTATGAGTTCCCTATAAATTTTGGAGATTAAACGTTTATTGGTGATAACATTGGCAAATATATTCTTCCATGCAGTGGGCTTTCTTGTTGTTTTGTTGATGGTTTCTTTTGCTGTGCAGAAGCTTTTTATTTTGATGTAGTCCTATTTGTTTATTTTCTCTTTAGTTTCCAATGCTTAGGAGCTGTATCAGTGAAGAAATTGCTTCGGCATATGTCTGAGATTTTGCTGCCTGTAGATTCCTCTAGCATTTTTATGATTTCCCATCTTATGTTTAAGTCCTTTATCCATTTTGAGTTTATTTTTGTGTATGGTATAAGTTGGTGGTCTAGTTTCATTTGTTTTGCATGTTTCTGTCCAATTTTCCCAACACCGTTTATTGAAGAGACTGTCTTGACTCCATTGTATATTCTTGCCTCCTTTGTCAAATATTTATTGAGTGTATTGGTTTGAGTCGATTTTTGGGTTCTCTATTCTATTCTATTGATCTATATGTCTGTTCTTGTGCCAGTACCAGGCAGTTTTGAGAACAGTGGCTTTGTAATACAGCTTGATATCTGGTATTGAGATCCCACCTACTTTGTTCTTCTTTCTCACGATTGCTGCAGCAATTCAGGGTCTTTTTATTCCAAATGAATTTTTGGAGAGTTCATTCTAGGTCTGTGAAATATGCCATTGGTATTTTAATGGGAAGTGTGTTGAATTTATAGATTGCTTTGGGTAGTATGGACATTTTAATGATGTTGATTCTAGCAATTCATGAACACGGTATGTTCTTCCATCTGTTTATGTCTTTCTCTATCTCTTTTTTCAACATACTGTAGTTTTCTGAGTAGAGGTCTTTTACCTCTTTAGTTATGTTTATTCCTAGGTATCTTAATTTTTTTGGTGTGATAGTAAATGGGATTGCTTTTTTAGTCTTTCTTTCTATAAGTTCACTATTGGTGTATAGAAATGCCATAGATTTCTTGGTGAGAGTTTTTATCATAAATCGTTGCTGCATTTTATCAAAATGCTTTTCTGCATCTATTGATATGATCATAAGGGTTTTTATCCTATGTTTATGTGTTGAACATGTTTGTTGATTTATGGATGTTGTACAAATCTTGAATCCCTGGAATAAATCCCACTTAATCATAGTGTATGATCTTTTGAATGTACTGCAGGGTTTGATTTCTTAATATTTTGCTGAAGATTTTTAACATCTATGTTTGTCAAAGATATTGGCCTATAATTTTCTCTTTTTTGTAGTGTGTCAAATGGGTTTTGGAATTAGGATAATGCTGGCCTTGTAAAATGAGCTTGGGAGTCTTTCCACCTCTTGAATTGCTTGAAATAGTTAGAGAAGGATGGCTGTTTTTTTCTTTTCTGAATGTTTGATAAAATTTATCTATGAAGCCAGCCAGTCCAATTTGTTTGTTTGGGGTGTTTTGATTACTGCTTCAATTTCACTAGTTGTAATCTATCTTTTAAGAGTCTCTGATTTTGTTCTGGAAGATTGTATATTTCTAGAAATTTATTCAGTTCATTCAGATTGTCCAACCTGTTGACATCTAGTTATTCATGATATTCTATATAATAAAGGTTAATATGTGAATTGTCCTTCAACCGGCAGTTCAACTGGGTGTTTGACCAGGGGGCAGGACTGGCTGGCCAACTGCCTGCAGCCCTTCTCCCTGGCCAGCCCCACCCCTGATTGGCTGCCCCACCCTGATCAGGGACAGAGCTGGCAGGCCAGACCCCACCCAGGCACAAGTTCATGCACTGGGCCTCTAGTTTTCTTATAATACTTTATATTTATTTAGTGTTCATTGTTACTTCTCCTCTTTCATTTCTGCTTTTATTTATTTGGGTCCTCCCACCCCCTCTTTTTTATGATTCCAGTTAAAGGTTTATTAATCTTGTTTATTTTCTTCTCACTTTGGACTTTGTATGTTATTCTTTATTGTCTTTATTTATTAAGACTGCTTTCCTTGTGTCCCACAGATATTGGGTTGTTGTGTTCTCATTTTCATTTGCTTCAAAATGTTTTTTGAATTTATTCATTGATCTTACTGTTAACCCATTCATTCATTGTTTAGTAATATGTTCTTTAGCCTCCATGTCTTTGTGTATTTTTCAGTTTTCTTCTGTGATTGATTTCTAGTTTCACAATATTATGATGTTTGATATGATTTAATCTTCTTAAATTTATTGAGACTTGTTTTGTGTCCTGATATGTGGTCTATCCTAGAAAATGTTCTGTGTGCACTTGAAGAGAATGTATATTGTGCTGCTTTGGGCTGAAATGATCTGAAGATGTCAATTACATCCTTCTGGTCTAGTGTGTCATTTAAGGCTGCAGTCTCCTTGCTGATTTTCTATCTCAAAGATCTATCCATTGATATCAATGGAGTGTTAAAATCTCCTATTTTGCCTGTATTACTGTCATTCTCTCCCTTTATGTCTATTGAGATTTGTTTTACATATTTAGATTCTTCCATGTTGATTGTGTAAGTGTTTACAGGGGTTATATCCTCTTGCTAGATTGATACTATTATAATTATGTGATGCCCTACTATGTCTCTTACTGTAGCCTTGGTTTTAAACTCTATTTTGTCTGATATAGGTATTGCTACCCCAGCCTTTTTTTCATTTCATTTTCTGTGTGTATCTTTCATTCTGAAGTGGGTCTCTTGAATGTAGCATATATATGGGTCTTGTTTTGTTTTTTCTTCAGCTACACTTGCGTCTTTTGGTTGGGCTACTTTAGCCATTTACATTAAAAGTGATTATTAGT
The DNA here is from genome assembly GCA_004026665.1 of Murina feae. Lineage (NCBI taxonomy): Eukaryota > Metazoa > Chordata > Mammalia > Chiroptera > Vespertilionidae > Murina > Murina feae. The sequence continues at coordinate 37,379 of PVJC01009605.1, read as the reverse complement.
ACCATATTTTCCGGCGTATAAGAGAACTTTTTAACCCAGGAAAATCTTCTCAAAAATTGGGGATTGTCTTATATGCCAGAAAATATGGTAAGTATTTATTGTAATTTTATTTATTTTTTACTATGTTCCTCTGTTTCTTGCCTTATAATACTGGTTTGGTGGTAACAAACTCCTTTAGTTTTTTCTTCTCTGGGAAGCTCTTTATTTCTCCTTCAATTTTAAATGATTGCCTTGCAAAGTAGTTCTTGCTTTTCATCACTACATAAAGGCACCCTACTAAGACTGAAAAGCATAGCAGAGCTATCTCATACAGCAGTCACCAATCTTTCAGACCTCATGGACCAGTGGTTTGTGGACCACCAGTTGGTGACCACTGCTACAAAGATTTCCTTAAACCAGCAGTCACCAACCTTTCAGACTTCACAGACCACCAGTGGTTCATGAACTACTGGTTGGCGACCGCTTATCTAATACACAGAAACAATACAAAGTAGCAGCCAAAATGGGGAGACAAAGAAACAGGCCCATCACTTTCAGGTCTTTCAGGTCTTTCCCTTTTGGCTTGAAATATTTCTATTGAGAAATCAGCTACAGTCTTATGGGAATTCCCTTTTAGGTAGGTAACTGTCTTCCTCTTGCAGCTTTTAATATTCTCTCTTTGTCTTTAACCTTTGCCATTTTAATTATGATGTGTCTTGATGTGGACCTCTTATTTGGGACTCTGCACTTCCTGGCCCTGTATGTTTCTTTGTTTTTTCTTTCAGCAGGTTGGGGAACTTTTAGTCATTATTTCTTCCATATATTTTTGGTGCTTTGCTCTCTTTCTTCTGGTACCTGCTATGATGTGGATATTGTTACACTTCATGTTGCCCCCTGAGTCCCTTCAACTATCCTCATTTTTAAATTCTTTTTTATTTTTGCTGCTGATTAGGTATTCTGCTACCTTGTCTTCCAAATTGCTAATTCAGTCCTCTGTTTCATTCAACCTAGTGTTTGTTCTTTTCAGTGTATTCTTTATTTTAGATATTGCATTATTTATTTCTGAGTAGTCATTTTTTATGGTTTTATGTCTGCTTTTCCTGCTGTTGAGCATCCCTATAATCAGAACTTTGAACTCTATATCTGATATATTATTTGCCTCCTTCTCATTTGGCTCTTCTGGAGAACTCTCTTGTTCTTTTATTTGGGACCTATTTCTTTGTCTCTCCATTTTGGCTGCTACTTTGTATTTGTTTCTATGTATTAGATAGATCTGCTATGCTTTCCAGTCTTGGTAGGGTGGCTTTATGTAGTAGGTGTCCTGTGGGACCCAGTGGCACAGTCTCCCTGATCACCTGAGCTCTAGGAATGTCCCTCATGCGCATTATGTGGACCTTCCTGTGTAATTGAGTCTTAATTGCTATTGGCCTATTTGTGCATGAGACTGACTCCCAGGCTGGCTGACTGTCAGGTTCAGCTACTGACACAGCATGCAAACTGTTGTGCAGGTGCTGGTCACATGAAGCAGAATCTGCTTCAGCAGGGTTTGATGCCTGCTGAGATCTCCCTGTGGATATGCGGGTTGGGGAAGCTTATTGTGTCCTTCTCTATTGTTATCTGAGGCTGGGAACTGGGTGTATTGGTTCTGGACCTCTTCAGAGGACTGTGGTGCAAGCCAATGTCGGTTACTGCCTGTGACCAACCCTGAGCAACCTCTTTGGAGCTATGAGTTACCCATGACTTGTGACTCCCTCTGCCAGGTCTGTGTATACGCAGAATGGCCATAGCTGCACACCAAGGCCAGCTTTTACCAGCCTCTGACCCTGGGGCAGGTCAGGAAAAGCCTCAAAGCGTGCACAGATCCAACTCTGCCTGCAGACTGCCCAATAGACTTAGTCCCTGAATGAACCTTTGGTTACACTCCTCAGCAGGTTAGCTCTACAGTAGGGGAACCTTTTTTCTGCCAAGGGCCACTTGGATATTTATAACATCGTTCACATCATACTAAATTACCAACTTAAAAATTAGCCTGCCATATTTGGTCAAACATTTAATTAATTCACCTCTAATACCTTGACAGGCCAGGCCAAATGATTTCATGGGCCTTATATGGCTCATGGGCCGGATGTTCCCTACTTCTGCTCTACTGGGTGGGATGAGAGGCATTGCAGCAAGTGGGGCCATTGCTTCTCTCCAGGCTGATGCTTCATGGAGGGCAATGATTTTCCCAGGAAGGAGGGCTCCTGCAATATGGGGAAATTACTCTGCACAGGGATCCTGGCAGCTGGCTCTTCAGCTCTCTCTCTAGAACAACCAACCCCAGACTCTATTCATGCTACTCTAGTCTGCTCTGTCCTCCCTCTGCCAGAACCCAGGATGAGTTGGTGTGAACAAAATTTTGTGCACTTTAAAAGGGTATCTGCATCTCTATACCATCTTTCCCAGGTGGGCAGAAATCCTGCTGCTTTTCACAGCTGAATCTTATGTGGGCTCCTTCCTGGTTCTGGTGCTCTAGGTTGAGAAAGCTAGCTTGGGGTTTAGACCACATACTTCTCTGGTGGAACCCTCCCGCCACAGCTGAGCTATTCCTCAAAATTCCTCTGCTGCCCATGGGGGCCTGGGCAGCACTCCAGCTGTCTTGATGTGACTTCTTCCGTAAGTCTGTGGTTATAAACCTTCTCTCAGATTTGACTTTGGGTAGTGAGCACATGGTACATTATAAAGATCTGGCAGCATAGGGACCCACATGTGAAACCTCTATGTTTATGTTGGCCAGTGTCACCCCGATAAATTTAATTTAAAAAAAGAAGCCTGTTCTCCATCTAATCTTCAGTTAGTTGTTCAGGATGAGTCTTTTATAGTTTAGTTGTAATTCCAGTTTTGTTCGGGGAGGAAGTTCATAGAGCTTCCACTTAATCTGCCACTATCTTGGATATTCCTAGGATGATGATTATTTAAATTCATTAAAATATGAGAAGAGATGAAGAGAGTGAAAAAGAATAAAATGTTCAATTAATTAAGTGATATAATAATGTAATATTACTTTTGAGCTTTGTACTATATGAAAACTAAAAAACCTGATTAGTAAATGGAAACAATCAACTTTAAAATAAGCCTTTATTATTTTATGTATGGAAAAAATAGGAAAAATGTTACAATTTACTTAAAGTTTCAAACAGGTTTAAATTATGTAACTTTATGGATTTGCTGGTTCAGATCAATGAAGTTAATAATTTATTTGTCATAAAAATAAAAAATTTGTCTTGTTTTATGCTGTTATATATACTGTATCCACTCATGCTTACAATTGTATGAGCATTTAAAATTAAGTAAAATATAAAACTTTGAAATTAGTCATTTGCTATATTTCCAAATTCCCACAAATGGCAGAATTTCAGAGCATTTTAGGTAGCTGGGTTTATTTTAAATTTTGTAACTAGATTAAGCAAAAAGTCTGTTTTCTGATCAGGATGCAAATAAAACTCACATAGGCTAGGGACCAGTTTTTCCTCTTGTTATGTACAGAATCTGCTAAATTGAAGTAGTAAAATAATAGATCATGCAGGATTTATAATACTCTTCAGGTAGAGAACAACTTTCTTTTTTATAACTCTAATTTGAGGTCATTCATAATCATCCATGAATGTACTGTTTCATCTGTGTGTTTTATTTATATTTTATTCATGAGGGTCAGAGATGAACTGGAAGACAGGTTTTAACAGATGGAACTCTTCATCTTGGTATTTCGGAGGTTCTGGCCACATGGCAGTGTGGTTCTGAAAGCAGTGAGAAGCAGTCAGTCCTGTCCATCATTGGGCTTGCTTCTATAAATAATTAAATGATTGGGTTTTACTCAAAAAGGGCTTGATGTGGTCTGGGTGACACAGATTTGTTGTTGGAATCCTCGGGGAAGCAAACTCCTGCTCTTTCTTTCCTTTTTAACTTCTTTCCTTCTTTTTTCTCTTTCTTTCCTCCTCTTCCTCTTCCTCCTCCTCCTTCTCCTACCCACTCTCTACCTCTTTCCTTCTTTTATGGTAGTGGTGCCACTGCAACTGTTAGTGACTCACCAAAGAAAACTCTAAGCTGACATTAATGCTTCCATAGCCTAAGAAAGGAGAGAAGGTTACTAGAATCAAATTGGAGCAGCAGTTCTCAACCTGTGGGTCGTGACCCCTTTGGCGGTCAAATGACCCTTTCACAGGGGTCGCCTAAGACCATCCTGCAGATCAGATATTTACATTATGATTCATAACAGCAGCAACATTACGAAGTAGCAACGAAAATAATTTTATGGTTGTGTCACAACATGAGGAACTAATTTAAAGGGCCAGAAGGTTGAGAACCACTGAATTGGAGTAAGCTATTCTGAGTAACAAGCTAAGAAATAGAGGTTTGATTGAACAGACTGTCAACCTACAGCTGGAAGGCTGGGGAGGGTTGTGGGGGAGTTAAGAGATCAACTGAAAGACTTGTATGCATGCATATGAGCATAATCAATGGACACAAGACACTGGGGGGGGGGTAGGGGAGGAGAGAGGAAGGTCAAAGGGAAAATGGAGACTTATCTACCATTCGTTGTAATACTTTAAGCAATAAAACAAAATTAAAAGAAGAGAAAAAGAAATAGAGGTTTGAAGTTAGCACCTATTTAAAATATTGCCTGAGTTTATATTAGTCTTGCTTTTGTCTTCGTGGGTGGAGCTTGTATATTATTTAATGTCTTTCATTTCTTTACCTACAAATAGTGTCATATGGGGATAAATGACATCTTTTTTGAAGTCACATTTTAAATTAGAATGTTAGTTAGACAGCTAGACACTTCCTTCACTTGATAAGTAAGATAGATGTATTAGTAATTTTAAAAATCATCTTATCTAAGTGATTATCTGCAGACAAGATTATAACTCTGCCTGCCTCCACCTGTAATTTAACCAGTGCTAATGGAAGGTTGTTTTTGTTACAAGATGCCAAAACTCATGAGAAGAAAAAAAATATTGAATTGTTGATGCTGACCATGAAAATTTTGTTATCTAATAATGTTGGAACTACTAATTATGGGATTTTTTACTTTATTTTTATGAGATTTTTATTTTTATTTTTAATGGTGTTACTAGGGCATTTCAGCTTGGGAAGTATTGTGTTAGGTGGTTAGGTGGAGGCTTGGGGAGTTTATTATGTGACCTAAATTTGACTTGTTGCACAAATTGCTTTAAAGATACTTATGGGCACCCTGAGGGCAATACTTCTGAAGATTCTGCACACCTATCCATCAACTACATGGAAGGTAAGGTCACGGAAAAGGGATGCCTCAGTATCAATAACAAATAGCAACTTTAAAATCTGCTTAATTGTATACTCATAATGCCAGATATCCCCTTGAGAAGAACAAGATTCTGATACACTCTACTTCCTCACCTCCGGTGTGCAGACTGAATGGCATCTTTCCTGTTCAACCTCAACATGCACTTGAAAAAAAATTCAAGATGATTCTGTTTATGAGAGCTCTCAGCAGGAAATGAATATCTTCTGGGAATAAAATAAAAACTCCTGAATGTAAAGAATTTCTGTCAGGTTTTCTTTCTTTTGTGTTGAGTTTTAGAAAAACGTAGAAAATTAATTTCATTTAAAAATATTTCAGAGATGATCTATATCCTACTCTAATGGCTAAATATAAAGGATTAGATATCAAGATAAAGATATTCAGTCGCAGAGAGCTGAATCCATTCTAGCTAGTTTAAAGATGTAGGGATTTATTACTGAGTATTACATAGCTTATAGAATCACAGGGAGGAGTAGACTCACAGTGCCGCAAAGCTGCTGCTGCTTCCACCTCAATTAAGTGGTTTTGTGATGAACAGGAAGGGAAGTTGCTGGATCAACTTCCAACTTCAGAACAGTGTTCCCTCTGCTAATATCTACCCCAGGGAATGAATGTGTTGCTCTTGCCTTCCTCCAGCTTCCCTCAGGCTGGCAGGGGAAGACAGATGGGGGCAATCAGGCTGGCAGGGGAGCAGTTAGGTATCAATCAGGCTGGCAGGGGAGTGCACTGGGCCTCTAGCCCTATATAATAAAAGCCTAATATGCTAAATGTCTGACTGTGCCTTCAACCCTTTGACCAGTCACTATGATGCTCACTGAACAGCAGGGGGCAGACACTCTGACCGAAAGGTTAGCTTGCTGTTAGGATCCAGCCAATCAGGACTAGGGGAGATGGGCTGGACACACCCTGGAGCCCTCCATTGGTCCCTCTCTGGCCTCAATCATGCACCAGTGGGGTCCCTTGGCCTGGACTACACCCTCTTGCAATCTAAGACCCCTCTGGGGATGTCAGAGAGCAGGTTTTGGCCTGATCTCCACAGGCCACACCAAGGGACCCCACCAGTGGACCAGGCCTCTAGTTTTTATTATGATAGCCCTCTGCCAGATGTCTGCAATGGCTTCATTTTGTGCTTACAATTGTTTTTAAAAGTGCAATTTTATTTCAGTAAATAGAAATGAAGATGGAATATAGGTAAAAAGCCAGATAGATAGTAAATAGGTAGATAAGTAGGTATTTAGATGATTGATAGATGATACATAAAATGAATTAGAGAGGATAGGTGTGGGAATGGTAGGAGTGTGGTGATGCAGAGTGGATACACTAATCCATGAGCATTAGGTTGGAGACACAGATAACCTCACATAAGTCTCTATTTCTTGTTCTGCTGTGATATGAGCTGTTTGGTTCATGTGATCTAATAGTACATGATTCTAAATAAAGAAGGGTTATACATATTTGAAGTCACATTTACAAATATTATACCTTGGTAATAAATCTATGGTTTGAAGAAGAATTTGAATAGAATGTTTTTAGCCTTTCTTTCTTGCTTTTTTGTTTGCTTTTATTTGTTTTTATTTTCTTGTAATTTTTGCACTACTATTATATTTCCTTCATACTTTCCCAAGAAATCATAATTTATTTATTATTTCGAGGTAGGAAAGTAACACATGCTTATTGCAAAAATAAATACTAGGAATTAAAGGAAGCCATATTTTCATATTGGGCATTTATGTTGTTTCTGATTCTTTTGTTAATATAAGCAATTTTATAACAGTGGTCATTTGGACATGTGAATGATCATTTCCTTTAGATAAAACCCTAGAAATAAAATCTTTGATGAAGCGTATACATTTTATTAACTATGTTTTTATTGATTTTAGAGTGGGAGAGAAAGGAAAAGGATGAGAAAAAGAAACATCAATGAGAGAGAAACATTGATTGGCTGGCTCCTGCCTGCCTCACACTGGGGACTGAGCCCACAACCCAGGCATATGCCCTGACCAAGGATCAAACCAGCAACCTGTCAGAACATAGGATGATGCCCTACCAACTGAGCCACACCGGCCAGGCAAGTGTACATATTTTTAAGGGTTTTGACATGTATTTCTCATTATTGATTTATATATATATATATATATATATATATATATATATATATATATATATTTCCAATCTATTGGGTGAAAACAGCATCTAATGAATGTTTTAGTCTGCATTTCATTGGTTAATAGCATATCTTACAATATTTTTATGGTTATTGGCCATTTGTAGTGGGCAATATCATACCATAACTTACCTTCACATTCTTTTTTCAGGAAATGTTAATATCAACTTGTCTGTAGCCAAAGTGGTGAGCCCATGCTGGGCAAGTTTCTCTCTGTGTGTTATTTTACACGAAGAAGAAAAAAAATTAAACTATGCTATTTGGTAGTGGCCCATGTATAATATCTAAAATAGAAAGGTTCAGAATCTATGCTTTATATTCTTATGCAAAATGGATCTGATTTTCGATTTTCTGTTTCGGTCTGCTTTGCTAGTAGAGGTACTATGATAACAACATGTGTGATGTGCTATTTCCAGTGATTTGACCATTTTCACTTTGTCAGAGCAGTGCTTCCCAGCATAAACTAAACTTCGACCAACTTTACTTGTCAATGTTTGCTGAATTGGATTCCAGTCTGTTTTAATATAAGCATCTTTTTCATTTTTATTTTTATTGATTTCAGAGAGGAAGGCAGAGGGAGCAAGATAGAAACATCAGTGATGACAGAGAAGCATTGATGTGCTTCCTGCATGCCCCCTGGGGCTCAAGCCCAGAACCTGGGCATGTGCCCTCACCGGGCATTGAACCATGACCTCCTGGTTCATATGTTGGTGCTCAATCACTGAGCAACACCAGCTGGCAACATAACACTTTTATGAGGGAATTCAAAGTGGATAATGTTAGAAAGTGACACGGGCCATTGCCCAAGTAACAGTGATGTTCACTTTAGAATTCTCTTTCAATAAACTCCTTACAGCGCTTCAGTGGCATTAACGGGTAGTTCTGTTCGTTTTCATTTTTTAAAGAGCTGGGCTCCTAAAGTTTGAGATGAGGAAGCCAGGGCAACTCTCTTAATCATGTTGAAAGGAGTGATGGAAGAACCCAGGACCTTTATCAATGTTTCTTTAGTACTCTCAGATTTCTGATTTTCATTTAAGGCCATCTTTTCTTTACTGCTGAGATTTACATGCGTAGTTGGCTAATGTGTGACTAATACACTGAGTGCTTCTTCCCCAGAGGCGAGAGAAAGATCATTTGGAAAAAATTCAATTCCAGATCTCCACTTATCAGGTTTACTTTATTAGCTTTGGTGTCTGGGTGTACACACTATACCTTACTCCTGCTGCAGCTGGAGCTGTTTGCTAGGAGAGGAAAGCATTCTTTGCCCTTGAGAAATCTCCAAAGTGAGTGAAAATTGCTGTGATGCAAACTCGGGGAAGCAATTTGTAAACTTGCAGGCCACCGGCATTGCTATTTCACATCTTAGTGTCTGTCTTTCCTGTCTCATCACATTTTTAAAAAATCTGCCATGTTATGTCAGAAGAATCATTTTGTTTGCTATAGTAAGCCCAGGGATATGATCTTGGGAGAATATAAAAATATGAAGGCAATGTAATCTAGCAAGCGAGGACAAGGTTGGGGTTTAAGAAAAATCCCATAGCGCTGAAACTTCATTGGCTAAACTTGTCCTCTTTCTCCCCTTTCCCTTCAGGCATTTCTCTGGCATCCTTGGTTAATGTTCTTTTCACTTCTGTGCTTCAAGTAACCACCATTTCACACTTTTATTCTTCTAGGGATCACCTGCCCCTTCTTCAGAAGCATCTGTGGTTTAATGGCAACATTCTGTGTCTGTTCCATAGTGTTGAGTAAACAGTGTTGAACTCACTAAAATAAAATCTCTAAAGATTCCTAGGCACAGACTGTTTAGCCTTGGAGTTCTCAATCAGTTCCCTAATGCAAATGCTCTGCGCAAATTTTCCACTTTAGTGCAAAGTCTTTTTTATTTTATTGGGAAAGAGGGGAGATAAACAGCTTGCATCAATTTAAAGAATGCAAATATTTTATCTTACAAAGTATTTTAAGACATAAAGCAAAGTAGAAATTTTTGAGTGATAAAATTTTAAAAATAAGAAGTCAGAATAGTTTTTCAAAACATAAGTGAGAAGAGAAAAGAAGGTGCATATCATGGGTTCAGGTAATGCTTTTCCTTCAGTCCTTCAGCCCTTGAGGTCGTGCTGACTTTCTACTGTTGTGTGCCTCTCCATCCCTTACTTTCTTCTCTCTGTCCCCTCTTCTCACCTTTTTAAGGAGTCCGTTCACCAAAGTCTTTTTCCCCCTTTATTGATTAAGATATTACAAATGGGTCCTTATCCCCCTAATGTCCCCTCATCCCCCCAATCCTGCCCTCACCCTCAACCCCTGTTGTCCACATCCATCACTTATGCTTATATGCATGCATACAAGTCCTTTGGTTGATCTCTCCCCTCACCCCCACCCTCACCTACCTTCCCTCTGAGTTTTGAGCATCTGTTTGATGTTTCTTTGTCTCTACATCTGTTTTTGCTCATTGGTTTATGTTGTTCATTATAATCCACAAATGAGTGAGAGCATGTGATATTTATCTTTTTCTGACTGGCTTATTTCACTTTGCATAATGCTCTCCAGCTCCATCCATGCTGTTGCAAATGGTAGGAGCTCCTTCCTTTTTATAGCAGCATAGTATTCTATTGTGTAGATGTGCCAAAGTTTTATAATCAATTCATCTGCTGATGGGCACTTAGGCTGATTCCAAATCTTAGCTATGGTGAATCGTGCTGCTATGAACATAGGGATGCATATATCCTTTCTGATTGGTGTTTCTGGTTTCTTGGGATATATTCCTAGAAGTGGGATCACTGGGTCAAATGGAAGTTCCATTTTTAGTGTTTTGAGGAAACTCCATACTGTTCTCCAAAGTGTCTGCACCAACTTGCATTCCCACCAGCAGTGAACGAAAGTTCCTTTTTCTCTGCATCCTCGCCAGCATTTGTCATTGGTTGATGATAGCCATTCTTACAGGTGTGAGATGGTACCTCATTGTCGTTTTGATTTGCATCTCTCGGATGATTAGTGACTTTGATCATGTTTTCATATGCCTCTCAGCCTTATGTATTTTTATTTGAATCACCTGGGGATAACTTCTGTTTCTTGCTGGATGACCTGACTGCTACAATATCACATATGTAAGATCTTTTGCTCTTTAGTTTCTATCTGAAGAAAAAACAGGAATTTTTCAACATTATAATTACACCCTTGTTTATAGGAGTCTGTATCCTCGAAGTGTATTTTTAGCTGAGTTAAGTGAATAGAAAATGAAAAAAAGCGCAGTGAGCAGGATCTAGGTCTTCTTCAGCTATTCCACTTTAATATGGTACATTCACCAATTAATGGGCTGGGAAACAAAATTGGAATGCTTTTCCCCCCATAAAGCTCACTAACATTTAGCATGTACCTTTTGTTATTAGTGATAATTATTAAACCAAGAGTATATAAGAGAGCAGAGTCATGGAAGTAAATACTTTTTAAATCATGCTACAGCAATGAGAGGTGAGCTATAAATACTGCTGTTTGAGTACATGCTTTTAAAGACATGGAAAAGGATTATCATGTGACTCTGGTGATTCTGCTGCAATTATTGCTGGCTAGGTTAGTTATTTTGTGAGTTTAAAACACTTTACATGGGTTAAGAAGAATTGTAGTGTTTGTGATGGATCTTTAACATAGAAGCTGAAAACCATGGAGAAGCTTCTAAAGAACGGAAAGCCAGAGTTGCTCAGATCTTTGTGTGATATTTTGCTTGGGATGGTGGACACTTAGTTACCTTTGGAGAAAAGTAATTAAATGTGGCCAAAAAAATGAAAGAATAGGTGGCTGTAAATTTTTATTATACTTAGCAAATTTTCATTTAATGAGTTGTAATGTTCTAGTGGAACTATAGGAATGGAAAAGGAAATCAATGACACAATGTCTTTTCCTCTGTTATTGTTTAATCAGAAGAAATTTATGCATGAAAAAATTAGAGAATATTTGTGAGTGCAATGCAAGCACTGACCAAACGCGTTATTCTGAACCCTCATTGGCTAATAACAGAAACCCTAGACTAATTAATTTAGGAAAAGTGGATTTATTGTTCACATAAGTAAGAAATATAGGGGGAGAGAGTTACTTTTTGGCTAAATGGAGACCATTAGGTCACATATTCTCCCCCTGTCAATCACCTCTTCTTTCTTCTGTGTTGGCTTTAATCTTAGGCAGTGACCTCATGATTGGTGGTAGAAATCAGCTATTAGAGGAAAGACACGAAACTCATATTATCCTTATAGCTAGAAGTTTTAACCAAAAGAATATGCCTTTTTTCTGTGACTTGTAGCTAAATTCTCAAGGAAGGTTGTGATTGTTCTAGCCTAGCTCATGTACCATCCTGAATATCCTTGTGGATAGGGTGCTCTGACTGACCCCTCTTAAGTCATATGCTTATTCCTGTGGGAAGTGAGGATGAGATGTATGGGGGTCATAAAATGGAGTTTCCAGGAGAAAGTTGTGTAACAGGAGGAAGATGAGAAATAAATAGGGTGAACAGATAGAAACTATGGTTATCCCAGTCTATTGCTATTTCTTTCTCTTTTTTGTGTTTTCATTATCTATACTAATTAAAGGGTAATATGCTAATTAGACCAGATAAACCAAATGTCTTCTAGATGTTCTTCCAGACAAGGCAGAGGTGGTTAGGGGCAATCAAGCAAGCAGGCAGAGCAGTTAGGGGAAATCAGGCCTGCAGGGGAAAGTGGTTAGGGACATCAGGCAGACAGGCAGAGTGGTTAGGAGTGATCAGGCAGGCAGGCAGGTGAGCGGTTAGGAGCCAGAGGTCCCAGATTGTGAGAGAGATGTCAGATATCCCCCAGGGGTCCCGATTGGAGAGGGTGCAGGCTGGACTGAGAGACCTCCATGCACAAATTTTGTGCACTGAGCCTCTCGTCTATATATATAAAAGTCTAAGTGACCAGAATGCTGGAATGACCAGAATAACTGGTCAGTATGGCACATACTGACTACCAGGGGGCAGATGCTTAATGCAGGGGCTGCCCCCTGGTGGTTAGTGCACTCCCACAGCCAACCTCCTGCAGTCCCTCCTCCTGTCTGGCAGACCCTGGCCAGTAGCTGGCAACCAGGGGGAAGGCCCTGATTGGCCCTGATCACCATCCAGGCCTAAGGACCCCACCCATGCACAAATTTTATGTACTGGGTCTCTAGCATAAGTCATAATGAGCTAGTTTAATTCCTCATAGAAACCATTTATTTCTGGACTGCTCAACAATAAACTTTCTTCTCATATGCATCATTTGAAAATGCCACTGCCTGGCAATGGAAATAGACTTACAACCAATAAGACACTTAACCCCAAAAGCAAAGAGAGGCAAGTCTCAGCTAGGCACTGCCTTCACCTTCCAGGTTCTCACCTATGTTACTTCAAACTGTTCACATTTTAAGTTGTATTTGCCTCATCCCACTTCCTGATATTTCTATGTTAATCAGGGTTATCTTGTATAAAAGTGACAGAAAACTTGTGGAAACTGTGTTAACCCAAAAATAAATTCAGTGACTCCTATAAATGAAAAGTTTATAGTTAGATCTCAGGCATGATGGATTCAGGGATAAAAATGGTATTATCAGAATATTGCCTTTCCACACTTCAGTTCCATTTTCCTATTAGTTGGTTTAATTTGGTGGCTGATTTTCTAGCATGATAGCAAAGCTGGTCACTGACATCTCCAGGCTTACCTCAACGGCATAGTCAGACACCCCAATTGCTAGTGTCCAATTCTTCAGGGTCCAGCAAAATTTCTAAGGATTGACCTGATTGTTGGGGAAAATACTCATTCCTGAGTTAACGCTGCACTTCGGAGAGTGTGTGTGTGGTTGGAGTACTCTTATTTGCTGACCCGTGTCATATGGCCACCACACATGTAGTGGTAGTGACAATAGGAAGAGATTACCTGCACCACATAGAATGGATTTCCCATGAAAATGAGAGCCCACTTCCAGTAGAAATAGATTACAGAGAAAGGTAATATGCAAAGATCATAACAACTGCACTACATGATAGATGGGTCCAGAAAAAAAATTAGTTCTTATTTAGTTCTTGTAATGTTCCAGGTAATGGGTACATTGTTTCACATTTATCAAAGAAATTTGCTCCAAATCACATAGCAGTGAGTGGTAGTACTAGGATTTTTTGAACCTGTCTGGCAACTCATGGCATTTTATTACAGAGTATGCAAAAGTAGGTTTATACTTGTGAGTATGTGAAACAGAGTTTACTCCTGTATTATTTATTAGTTATTATATTATTTTCCATATGAACAACTGTAAGCCTACTTTTGCTACATCCTGTATATTTCTACTACTTTAGAGAAGGTAATTCTGATTTCCTTCTTGGAAGAAGTTTTAGATTTTGGAAAACCATGGAGAGTCTTAAGGCACATAAAGAGAAAGATGGATGATATTGAGGTAGAAAATAAGAAAAATGCAAAAAATAAGATTGAAGTCTAGTTTGATCAGAACTGTTCAGAGAGACTCCAGAGTGGAGCCCTGAGAATTGTCAGTGGGCCAGATACACTAAGGTCCCTTCGCTGAAGTCCTCAAATGTTCAGCTGGGAGGTTTGGATTTGTCTTGAAATATGATTAGTTATCAATTAAAAGTAATGAGCAGGAAAAACTTGTGATGAAAAAGATGTTGAGACTTTTACACAGTAAAGCAACTTTTTGAGGGAACTCTATACTATTTTCCAGTGTCTGCAGCAGTCTGCATTCCCACCAATAGTGTACAAGGGTTCCCTTTTCTCTATATCCTCGCCAGCACTTGTTTGTTGATTTATTGATGCTGGCCATTTTGACAAATGTGAGGTGATTAAACCACTTCATTGTGGTTTAATTTGCATCTCACACAGATGATTTTGAAACTCTAGGATACAGAAGAGTACCTGGTGGAGTGTTCTAAAAGACACATCCCAGGGATTCTCTCCCAGATGTTCATATTCGATAGGTCTGGAGCAGGGCACAGCAATATGCCCTTAATGAGCACTCCAGATGATTCGGATGCAGGTCACTCATAGACCACAATTTGTCTCAGAGGAGGAATAGACAGGTGTTTGATTAACTGTGAAGAGCAATCAAGCCGGGAACAGAGGAGTCTGCTGCTGATGGTAATTGGAAGGTTGGGAAAAGGTCCTGCTTGTAGGGAGAGTTGATAAATTCTGTTTTGATAATTTTTATTCACGATTATATTTGAACCTTCAGTGTGAATATTTCAGTTGGTGTTTTCTGTGTATATGAAGCTGTTGGTAAAAACATGTCCTGGAGCCCTGACTGGTTTTGCTCAGTGGGTAGAGCGTCCGCCTGCGGACTGAAGGGTCCCAGGTTCGATTCCAGTCAAGGGCTGGTACCTTGGTTGGGGGCACATCCCCAGTGGTAGGTGTGCAGGAGGCAGCTGATGGATGTTTCTCTCTCATCGATGTTTCTAACTCTCTATCCTTCTCCCTTCATCTCTGTAATAAGTCAAAAAAATAATAAATCAATAAAATATAAATAAATAAAAAAACATGTCCTGGAATGAAAATTATTAGGCACTTGTCCTTGGTCGACAAGATTGAAATTGCATGAGGCACTTCCTGGCTTCGGCTGGTTTGGAGCAGAGTTTGAGGTAGAATAAGGAAGTGTATTTAATAAAAGTCATTCTAAAGCTGTTGCATTTTTTGAAATGACTAGTTGCATATTCTTTTCTTGTCTAGAAATTATACCTTTCAAAACTACTCTAATGGTATGCAAAAATCAAGATGAATTTTCGCTAATATGTTACATAGATTCTAAAATTATCTTAGCTATCTCATAGTGACCAAGATGTTAATAATGTTACCAATGAATTTTTACCTGATTAAGGCAATAGTACTTCATAGGACACATTATATCTGTTATGTTAAGCTTGTCAAATTATAATACTTTTTAAATTTGCCCAAATTGTTTTCACTACTCTTAGAAAATGCAGTATTGGTAATTTTTCTTTTTTTATTTTCATATCTGGAGTATACCTTCCTGGAATTCTGTGAATTGTGCTGGGCAACCAAGATATTTTTGTGATATGATCACTGGTTAACCTCTCAGCTCCCTTCTACAATTCTAGGTATTTCTGTGAGAGTGAGAAAAGGTGTCTTCATGAGTTTTCCTACATTCCTTTATTGAGGGAGCCCTTCATCTAAAGCATTTTCTCTCTATGATAACCTGAGTGGTTTCACGAAATGTGATTTATAGAGGTTTGCTCAGAATATGCTTTTTACTCAGTCTTTCTTTCTTGATGCTCATTCAGAAAACATGTCTGTGTGACCTCATGGGATTGAGTTCATTTTTTGCATCCCAGTTTATGATGACTTAGGTCAGTGTTTTATAGTTGTATAAAAGTTATGCAGGATTAAATGAAAACTTATGTATTTCCCCCTCAATATTGATTTCCCGGTTATATCCAGTCATAGCATACTTTTCTCTGTGTTTTTTTTCTTTATTTTCTAGGCATGTGTATCCTTTGAGTCTTCCCGATTCTGCTACATTTTACTATATGCAAATTCATACCACTATTGTCTGCCTTTCCTGAAAGAAAAAATCCCCACTAAAATGATAGTGATTCAAGTATTTATAGCAGCTATTGTTTATTCCTAGGAGCTTTCCACTACCCTTCTCCTCCTTTTTGCTAATGAGCTTATTCTGTACAAGTTACAAAGTTTCAGAGCAAGCATCAGGACCAAGGGGATAATAGCCCAGAAGTAACATGACCTGTTTCCTTCTCTGTTAATTCTCTCTTTCTCCAATGTAATTTCTAGTGCTATGTTTTTAGGATAGAAGACATGGGTTAAAATCCCTTCCCCACAACATCCATAGGTACTTAACTTCTATAGCATGTATGTAGCTATTACTTTTCATGGTTGATCTCTTTTTGTTCATCTTTCAATTGATTGGAGAACGAATAAGCGTTGATTATGCATTCTGGAAGAAAGACGCAATCATAAAGTGCTCATATTTTTTCTCTGCTACTCTGTTCAGATCACTTGGGTAACTTTTGAGCCTGATAAGGAGAGTTGCTGAAGTCTCAAGCTGGCCCATAAACATATTCATAATTATGACTTGACAGATAATGTTGCTCAACTGAATTGTTATCTGAGGCAGGTTGCTCCCTTTGGTGTAATCATCTGTTTATAGCCTTGGACCGGAGTCCATTTAGTTGTTAGCTGTCTCTAATCTCTTTGCTATGGCATCAGAGAATTAGTGGCTATGAATTTAAAATAAATGAACACACACACACACACCAGGAAATTGAGTGTACCACAGCTATCAGCATAGTGTGATTTAGTTTTCTTTTCATATGTGTATCTTCTGTGTTGTTGTTTGTTTTTTTACCAATATGGAGAGGTTGGATAAAAAATGTTTATATTTTATAATTTTATCTGAAATGAAGATCTGTCTGACTCAGCAGCAGATAGGCAATGTGCCTAAGTGACAGCAGGTTTGATATTCTTAGTGATGAAATCCACCACAGTCATGTTTAGCAAATGTGTTCTACTCCTCTGGTCTTCAGTTTCCCTTTTTCAAAACAAAAGTGCTAGAAGTCTTCCTCTGTCATTAGAGCCGTGCAGACTAATTAGGAAAACTGTGATAGAGGAAAACATAAATAAAGTTGGGGAAATGTTTTTTTTTTTTGGAGTTTAGCATAAATATTTTAAAAGACATTTAAATGAATAATAACCACATAGGAGAAGGGAACAAATTCTGAAATAGTGTTTCAAAACAATACATAAAAGTTTAAGGTTGTTTTTAAAAATTATTAGAGAAATTATCATCTAAGGTGCAACAAAGTTGTTCATAAAACCCCCTTCCTATTTTTACCTAGTCCTTCGGTTCTGAAGTAATGTGCTCTTTTTCTTTGTTGACACTGATCATTTATGTATTCTCTTTTTGTTCTTATCATTCTAGCTATATTTTTATAATGTCTTTTGATTAATTTTGAAGAAGCAGTTTGGGGATTTATTGCTTTTTTCTCTAATTTTAATTTTCAATTGATTTCTTCTCTATCCTATCTTTATCATTTATCCCTTTCTACTTACTTTGGGTTTAATTTTCTCTTAAAAAATTTAAAGTAGGAGATTAGGTAATAGATTTAGATCTTTTTTCTCTGAACATAGTAATATACAGGGTGGGGCAAAAGTAGGTTTACAGTTGTGAGTACATGAAATGGTTTATTTTTGCATCATTATTTATTAATTACTATATTATTTTTCTACAGGAACAACTATAAACCTACTTTTCCCCCACCCTGTAGATATAAATTCTTCCCTAAACATAATCTTACTTTATCTTGTAAATTTGACATGTCCCGTCTTAATTTTCATTTAGTTGAAAATATTTTCCATAAAACTTGGATGAATTTGCACATTGCTTTTGTCAAGTGGTGTGTTGTGTAAATATAAATTAGGTCAACTTTTTAGATGATATTTGTCAAGTCTTTTAAATCTTTTTTTGTGTGTCCACTTTTCTTAATTACTGAGAGACGAGTATTGGAATTCCTAGTGTAATTTCGGGTTTATCTATTTCTTCTTTCATTTGAACTACACATTGTGCTTAGTAATGGAGTTGATTTTCATTCTGGTTCAAGCTCCTCATCCTATTGCAGTGCAGAAACGATCCATTATGAGGCTGGCACCAGCAAATGGGTCACATTTGAGATATCTGCTCTAAAATTACGAATAAACTATGTATGCAGAAAGCCTTCAAATGACTATGCATTTAAATTTGCAAAATGAACAGGATGAAGTCTTAATATGAAAATGAGACTATTTAATTAAAAGTGACTGAAAATTAATTGAAATGTCACCTAAGAGAGCCTGATACCTAATGGGAAGAAGGGATTTGACAGATCATAGGTGCTTATTAAAAATAACCATTTTCTTTTCACAGCCTAATGAGTTAACACTTTGTACTAAAATGATCACACTTAATATTGAAAATCCTCAGCTTAATGTCATTTACATTTAAGCCACTTCAGTGGTTCCCTAAATATGCAACTTACAGAAAACTGAGGCTTAGTGAGTTTAAGTTCACCTAGAGAGGACACGTGGCCCTGGTCTCTGAAGGTCACTTTGCTTGTCTTCAAGTCCCCTTTTTCTGATTCCATGACCAACAAGCAAACTTCTGATAACTTGGATCCTTCTGTAGTTTTTCCACAGGAACGCAGTTGGCTGGTCATGTCAATATGGATATTTTGGTATAACATTTCTTTCTTACTGCGAATGACTACACTGCCATTCTGCTTGACATTGGTCTTTGGGAACTGGTCCTGGAGAGACTAATGAAAATCAGCTTTATGAACCCCAAAGGCTGAAGACCAGGCTGAGTGGGACCCCATCGGAGTTGGTATCTAGCCTTCCATATTTAAAACCAAAGCATTTACAAAAAAAAAAAAAACATTTCAAAAAAAATAAAAAGGAGTGATGGAACCATGATGAAGACAAAATAAAATGTAAAGAAACTATAAAGCCAGGTGAACAAAAATGGATACAGAGGCAGAGCAGCATCAAACAGACTGTCTAATTACAGCAACAAGGACAGGAACATTGGGGGGGGGGGTAACAGATCAGCCAAGGGACTTTGGTGCATGCATTTAAGCATAAATAATGGACACAAAACACTGGGGGATAGGGGAGGCAGGCGGAAGGGCAGGGGGAAAAAAGAGATATATGTACCAATCTTTGTAAAACTTTATGTAATAAAAAAAAAAAGAAAAGAAACTATAAAGCCAGATGCAAGGTTAGTTCACAATATATTTGCCATAGAATCTGATATATTGTCAGTGACAAGCTTTAAATTTGATTTTGTGCTTC
The DNA here is from genome assembly GCA_004026665.1 of Murina feae. NCBI lineage: Eukaryota > Metazoa > Chordata > Mammalia > Chiroptera > Vespertilionidae > Murina > Murina feae. Next base: position 18,079 of record PVJC01009605.1, on the reverse strand, counting down.
TTAAAAGTGGGAAAATATGATAAGCTAAGAATTCACAACATTTCTTTTTATTTGTCTCTTCTGAAATAACATAAGTAATATGTGATTATAAAAAATTAAGAAATGAGTAATAATTCTTTTAGAATTATATATAATCCCACCACCCCAAATTCATCACTTTTAATATTTCAATGTGATTCAATCTTAGAAAATGTTTATTTTTTCAAATGTCCATTTATATACATATGTGTTAAAAATGGAATCATATTTTCCATGCTCTTTTTACTTATTAATATTTTATAATAAACATCCTTGAATATTTCTGCACACTTTCCCAATTATTTCCTTGGAATTAAGTTCAAAAAGTGGAATTTCTGGGTCTAGATAAGATTTGATAGTGGATTTTTTTTATAGTGGGTTTTATTTTTGAGCTGGGCTTTGAAGAATGAGAGATTTAATCAGGTGGTGAATCAGAAGTAGGCAACCATAATACATTTCCTAAAAATTAAATTAAGTGAAATGTTAGGATCTTTGAAAATAAAGAATATAAAAAATTTCACGAGCCCTGTTGGTTTGGCTCAATGGATAGAGCGTCAGCCTGTAGACTGAGAGGTCCCAGGTTCGATTCTGGTCAAGGGAATGTACCTTGGTTGCAGGCACATCCCCAGTAGAAGGTGTGCAGGAGGCAGCTGATCGATGTTTCTCTCTCATCGATGTTTCTCTCTCATCGATGTTTCTAACTCTCTTTCCCTCTCCCTTCCTCTCTGTAAAAAATCAATAAAATATACTTTAAAAAAATTTCACGAGGCCCAATTTGTGAACCTCTTACAGCAAATACTATTTACACCTGTAGAAATCCTGTTAGTGTGAGTGTACAAGGCTAGTGTATTTCCCCAGAATGCCATAGCTCAGTCTGGTTAAAAGCCAAGTGATATAATTCATTCTTTTCTTCATTTATGCATTAATTTACTTAATGACATTTATTGTGTAATTAATAAGTTCAAGGCACTGTGCTAGGCCAGTGGATACACTAAGTAGACTTGCTAGAAGTATGTTTGGGAAGGCTATGCTGAAAGCCTCCACAAATATTTGGTGTATGTTTGCTACGCTTTGTTGCTACAGATTTTCTGAATCAGAACAGTTTTATGTTAGCCAGGTATATTTTAAAACGTACCAATATGAATCTTTGGAAAAAACAGTGATTTAAAGAGACTGTTTTCTGTACTGTCTCATTCAATTTCTATAAAAACATTTTTGCCTTTAGTTTGGGTTTTGATTATAAAGTTAGCATAGAGTTTTCACAACTTAATTTATTCTCAAGTGTCAGAGCCAGCAGCAAGAGCACCGCACAGTTCTGCTGGCCTGAATGGCTCTGAATCCATGTATTCTTCTAAATTCTCCCTCTTGACCACTCCAGGGCTTGTTCCTGCTTGAACCCTGCCCACTGTACTAACTATTGGGAACTGAGTCCAAGTTCCTCCTCTATCCTCTGCTCACTAGACAGCAGGTCTGAGTCCCTCTGCCTGGGGCTGGACCTCCCAGGATGCTGGGTCTTAGATGGAGAAACCATGAGAGGTTGGGGTGTATAAGAGTGAGTTTTTATTGCAGAAGCCAGTGGCCATATAGCCATCAGACAAGAACAGTCCTCACAGCAAAGTCCATACAGGCAGGGATCAGGACACTGGCTGGTGAACATATATGTTTCCTATGAAGCAGCTTCAGTCTCTGTGCCCACAGCTATTATTTGAGCAGCCACACACTGCCTCCTAGACTTGCTGAACCCTGGACTCACCGCCTCACATCATAGCAGTACCTGAGCTCTCTGTTCGACTCAGCAGCTTCTCCTGTCTCTCCTGCCCAGCTGCTCTCTCTAGAAGACTTCTTATCACTCCATCCTAGCTGCTCTCTCTCCATACGCCAGCCTACTAGCTGGTTAGTAACCTACTTTTATACTATTTAGACAAAGAAGGCTTTGTGAATGACAGATGCATTTATTAAAATGCATTTTAATAAATGCATCTGTCATTCATTCATTATTTAAGTTATATCAATCATATTGGCTACTGAAGGGCACAGTGTACTGTGAGAGTGATGTAGCCTTGCAGCTGCTCATGGTACCTTGGCCTGAGTAGGATTCCCAGCTCAGAGTCTTTGAACATCCCATTTAGGCACATGCTCAGAGGGGCCTTTGGCCATTCTGGTGTATTGATAACAAGGCCTCTGTGGTCCTACCAGCCTTGACTATCTGGGAACCTGGCATGGTTCTATAGAAATAAAAAATAGCCTAAGGAAACAAAGCTAACTGCCAAACTAGAAACAGGAACTGCCCCCAGCCTAGCCAGCAGAGCCAAACCACAAGGTCTGCACCAGTTCCGAGAACAGCATATCTTCCTAATCATAACCCCTAGAGACAAAGAGCCATCTCTGCAAAAAATTGCTAAACCACCTGCGTGTGGTTGTCTGTGAAAACTTACTTGCATACAGAAATTGGCCACCTGCGTATGGTTTTTGCCTTTAAAAGCATGTATCCTCCCCTTGCTCGGGGCTCCAGCAAGCAGACTCATGCTGAGCTGTGTGCTGTGAGACCGAGTGCACTCGAATAAATCCTCTTGCTTTTGCATCAAGTGCTGCGTCCAGCGTCTGTCTTGGGGTCGCCGTCCCCTTCCCACGGACAAAGGCCATTCCGGGCCTTACAGTTCCCACACCAAGGATATGATTCAGGGTTTTATAGGCAATAATAAATGGTGTTTAGAACAATGGTTCTCAATTGGAGTTGAGACTCATTTTTTTGAACTTTTGAAGTACCATGGCCTGACCTATGTGTCTGAACCCGCCACGAAGTGACAGGAGACCAACTGTGACTGGAGAGGGGAGCCGGGCAGCATCTGAGGACTGAGAAGTAGCAGAGAGCCAGATTCCAAGTGACCTAATTCGAGAGTGAAGTTTTTAACATCTGTCTTCATATTCAAATATTTAGCTCAAAATATCTTTTCTTCCATAATTCTACACTAGACTGTTGCAGTTCGTATGGATAGCTTTTGTTTTTAAAATCCTATTGCATAGGACTACCAAGACATCTGCTCTAGCCCTTATTGATTTTTTTTACTACTTCTGTTAGTCGTTTTTCAACAACAGGATACCTTTTGAGGGCAGGTTCTGTGTTATAGATAACTTTGCCTAGCATGGTTCTGAACTTACCGTAGATATTGCATAAATATTGGTTGATTTTTTTTTATAGTTTCTGAGAGAGTGGGGTGGGATGAAAATGAAACAAAAGAAAAAATGGATAGGTGACATGAAAATATGTTATTACCATTGAGTAAATTAAGTCATTATTTAAAAATTGGATAATCAAACAATTTCAAATTACTTTTGGCAATTTACATCTCTTTCAAGCCATGTTTTAATTATTTATCTGTTTTTATTTTAAAATGCATCTGTCATTCATTCGTTATTTAAGTAAGAAATATCTACATTATCTGTCTCCCCTGTGTACTGATTTAATATTCATTCTTGTCAAATAGTTTGGTCATGGCCCAGAAATTCCTGTGAAATTGCGAAGAGCACAGCATTATTCCACTATGCTTTTGAAAAGCTACTGTATCCTTTATAATAGGTAAACAGGCAGTTCTAAAACGGGACATACATTTCCATTCTACTTCGTTTCATATTTATGCGACATGAAGCACGTCCTGGGAGCCCAGAACGAACAAAAACTGCTTCTTAAAGAAGAAAGGATAAAAACATCAAAGCCGCTTGCCATTACATGCTTTTTCCTGAAAGAAACAAGATATTACTGGGGGGATCAGAACTTAACAGAAAGGGGTTACTATTACATTTCCTCCTGAGAATTTCAGAGTGAGTAGGAAATTTTCAGGGGAGGAGATATATTTATCCAACTGACAATGCATCTGTGAAGTTTCCCAGTTAATGCAAACAAAACGCAGGAGCTTGATGTCTCAAAAATTGGGTAAAAAAAAAAAAATCTCAAAATGCCTACAGTGAAAAATGTCTAATGCTAGATTTTGAAAAACTTTTAAAGGCACTTTCAAGATTTCTCAGAGTACAGCTTCAAGTTCAATAGGAACTCTCTGAAAACTGGTTTCATTAAAAACCAGTGTCAACCGGCATCAGTGATTGTTAGATCTACGGTTTCCCATGGTGCCAGCTACTGAAGAAGCTTCATAATTTTGTTGTTCCATAATATTTCATTTGTTCAACAAGTACTTTAAAGCTCCCAGTTCCTGCAAGGCACTGTACTAAGGAATTTAGAGGAGTCAAAGATGTTTGAAGTAATTGTTATGTCCTCAAGGAGAAAAAGAGTAGTATAAAGTAATAATCACTAACATCTTTTAAAAAGCTTATCAAAAATTACTTTAAACAAAACTGATGCCTTATAATGAGAACTAAAATATCCCACAGTGTTAGTTTCAAGGAACATTTATTCCAGCTGTACAACTGATCACTCTTTTTTGAGCCGTTTGAAAATGCTCCCTCCTCCTTAGAGTCTGTCCAGCTGTGCTGTGTGCCCTGAGGAGCGGGCACCATGGAGGAGTGCTGGGCAGTTTGTGAGTCAGGCGCTGGAATAGGGAACTTGGATTAGAATACCATTCCCAGCACTGGGCAGTTTGTGATTTGAGCAAGTCACATAAGCCCCCTCTATCTCAGTTTTCTATTCTGTCAAGTAGAGATAATAAGATCAACTTCACAGGATTTATGTGATTAACATTGGAAATCATTATCAAGTTGCTTAGCAATAGTAAACACACATTAATTGGTAGTTTATTATCCTATCTAATAAAGGAATAATATGCAAATTAGGCATCACTCTGTCACAAAGATGGCTGCCCCTATAGCCACATGATGGCGGCACCCAGTCTGGCTCAGCCCCACTACTGAAGTGCTCAGGCCTGTTAGGCAGGCAGGTGGCAGGGGAAGTGGGGGGCCTGAGGGGTGAACAGGCAATCAGAGGGCCTGGGGGTCCCCTGCCTAGGCCAGAGGCCTTTGCCAGAGGCCTCAGGCATGGGCAAGTGCAGACCCTGTGATCAGAGGGGTATGAGGGTGCCCTACCCAGGCATAAGGCCTGGGCCAGAGGCCTCAGGGCTGGGCAGAGGCAAGTCTGGAGATCACAGGGGCCTGGGATCTGCAGAGCCAGCAATCAGAGGGGCAGGGACAGAGCCTGCAATCACAGGGCACCTATGGAGCCAGCAAAGCAGAGGTCTGGAGGTCCCCTGCCCAGGGCTGTAGCCTTGACCACAGGCTACAGTGGGGCAAGGGTGGAGCTGGCAGTCAAAGGGGCCTGGGCAGGAGCAAAGCTGGTGATCACAGAAGCCTGGGCTCTGTGAAGCTGGGAATCAGAGGGGCTTGAGGATCCCCTGCCCAGACGTGCAGCCTCAGCCAGAGGTTACAGGCCTGGGCAGGGGTGGAGCCGGTGATCAGAGTGAACTACAGAGGAAACACCTTTTCTTAATGCTCATTGGTTAAGCTCCTTGTATGCCACTGGTAATATTCTTAGTAACTTGGGTAATAAGAATCCCTAAAGGTGATCTAAGATTTTCCACCATACTCCTGGAGAAAAAAAAAAAAAAATGAAGGTCCACTGCTGGAGGGCTAAGAAATATCAATCCTGACCTAGCTGGTTTAGCTCAGTGCATAATGCCTCAGCCTGCTGACTGCAGGGTCTGGGTTCAATTCTGACCAAACACATGTACCTAGGTTTCAGGCTCCTCCCTGGCTGCGGCCCAGGTAAGGGCTCATGCAGGAGGCAACCAATCAAAGTGTTCTCCTCACTTTGATGTTTCTCTCTGTTTTCCCCCTCTCTTCCACATTCTCTAAAAATCAATGGAAATATATCCTCAGGTGAGGATAAAAAAAAAGAAAGAAAGCAAGAAATGTCATATCCTATGAAAGACACATCTTGAAAATGCCTAAAGAAAGTTGTCATTTCTTCATGGTGAAGGGACTGGAGTCCATATTGATGAAAACACCTTGGTGGCTGCGGTGACTGGCAGTGGCTGCAGCAGAGGGGTTGGTGGCTTCCCCTGATTAGCCTGGTCACCTCCCACAAAGGGAGACCAGACTGCGGCTTAGGCCCACTCCCCAAGGGGAGCAAGGAGCTGGCCTAAGCTGTCAGTAGGACAGCCCCTGAGGGCTCCCAGTATATGAGAGGGGGCTGTCTGTGCTGAGAACCCCCTCCCCCAGTGCACGAATTTTGTGCACCAGGACCCTAGTTTTAAAAATAAATCTAGTAACATTACTCCTCTGTTTAGACCTATTTAATTACTTTCCGTTGCACTTAGAATCCAAACTGCCCCTTACCACTTAAGATGCCTTATAAAATCTTTCTTCCACTTGTCTCAGTACCTTTTGCACAACTCTTTCCCTGCATTCCACTTCTCAGCCGTCCTGGGTTCCTTCTTATAATTGGATGATGCTATGCATCCTCCCTCCAGGGATCTCTAAACTCTATCTTCTCTTTTAACTATGAAAACTCTTCAACAAGATTGTTGAGTGGCTAGCCCTTTCACATTTTCACATGGAACATTTTCAAAGAAGTCTCAGTATCAGTTCCATGTTTGCAGACATGCCTTACTTGACTATCAGACAGAGCAGTGGTTCCCCTCAGTGGTGCCGCTTTTTCCTCAGTCGTGTCCCAGTCAATAGTTACTGTTCTTCTGTCACCAGCTGAAATGTTCTTGCCCTCTCCCTCAAGATATAAATCATGAGAAGAGGTTTACTGAAAACAATGTGGAGGGAAAGGAGAAAGAGGGGGGAGCTTGAGCATCAAGGAAGCACACACTAAGGACACAGCAAGGTTCCCAAACTGCTGCCAGGCCTGACTTAGGCTTATATAGGTCTGGATTCTTCATGCAGGCAGAGTGGAGCTCTTTGGGGAGTGCCTGAAGCTAAATTTAACTTAGCTAGGAGAGGCTTAATAAAATAACTGAAGAGCATTCCCATCTGTTTAAGAGAGGCTCAGCCTGTGTCAGTATCACTTTAGCACTGAAATTCTTTATTTATTTATCTTTGTCAAAGTTTACTAAAGTACACATTAGAGAAAGGGCTGCACCTCAATGTGGTATACATGGGGTCTCTTATAATTGCCTTCCAGTATCTTACAATCTTGTTTGAGAGGGAGAATTTGTGCATATCAATTAGAATATGTCAAAAAATAAGTTGAGTATAACCAACACCAACCTGTATGACAACTACGATAAGAGCCCTGTGTACATAAAAGGTTTAATGGAAGAAGTGAACTTGAGAACCTGATAAAGTAAAATACAGCAAATGGTCCACAAAACGGTGAAGACAGAACAAGTGTGGTTATTATAAGAAATTGAAGAGGACAGCTGGGCTGAAGAGAGGGCATAGTGAAAGGAAGAGTCAACAAATTATCTGGGGCCTGATGCTACCTGAGCTGCCATGCATACACTCTTCTAGAAAAAACTTTGGACTCTAGCCATTATGCAATGGGAAGTCACTAGAGTGTGTGAGTACAGGACAATTACAGTCCTGAGGATATTTTTCCACAACATGTGTGCAAATAGCTTTAAGTAAATCAAATGTGTATTTGCCCTGATCCAAACAAATATTTAAAGGAGGACAAGTAATTTTAAGTTTGTATATTATGTAACTAGATTTCCTTCTCCATCGAACATTTTATAAAACTTCTGAGGAAAGGTACAGTCTTTATCCAAGCCTTATAATCCTTTTCTTCTTTAAAGAACACATGTTAAAATTCAAACTTTTGACTGTTTATAAATTTGATAAAAAATGCAGTTTTCTAGGATGATTGAAAATATTAGGATATAGGCCTTGGAGCTATAAAACTTAATCTGATTAAAGAATGGGGAATTTATTTTCTTGTTAGCATGAATGTATGGTAAACAATAGCTTGCACACTGTGCTCAGAGCTCTGTAAGTAAAAACAAAAACAAAAAGAAGAAAGAAAGAAGACAACTATATAATTAATAAAGCATTTTTAAAAATTTGGTTAACTTAAGAAAACTTAGTAAATGGCTATGTTAAATTCAGGAAATTATCATTTTTCTGGAATCACAAAGGGAACTCTTTGAAGACAGTAATCTAATATATAAAAGAGTAATATGCAAATTGACCGTTACCTGAGATACCTAAGCCACACCCACCAGCCAATCGGAGTGGCTGTATGCAAATTAACCCTGCCAAGATCGAAGCCAGCAGCTACGGAGCTAGAGCATACCAAAGGCTTCTGTTGCAACTGCCTGCCTAGGCTGGCTGAGCCTCTGCTCCTGGCCACACCCACCAGCCAATCAGAGTGGCTGTATGCAAATTAACCCAGCCAAGATGGAGGCTGGCAGGGCAGCTCTGCACTGGGAGCCTCCTCGGCCAGCATAGCTGTGCCAGGTGTGTCAGCTCAGTCGGGGGGGGGGGGTCCGGCTTGGGGCCTCCATGGGACTTGCAGGAGCAGACATCCTGGGTCCGCTGCCTGGCTCCGCCCCCCAGGGGCCTCCTCAGGGCATCCAGGAGCAGCTGTCCTGGGTCCCCTGCCTGGCTCTGCCCCCTGGGGGCCTCCCCGGGGCATGCAGGACTGTGGGGCCTCTGTGGGGTGTGCAGGAGCAGCCGTCCTGGGTCAGCTGCCTGACTCTGCCCCAGAGGCCTTCTCGGGGGGCGTGCAGGAGCACCCTTCCAGGGTCCGCTACCTTCATCCGCCTCCCAGGGGCCTCCACAGGGCATGCAGGAGCGTCTGCTGCACAGTGCGGAGAATCCGAAGCCAGTCTGCTGCCTGGCTCCACCCTGGGTGTGTTTGCTCAGCAGCAGGGGCCCCACCGAGGGATCCTGCACCAGTGTCCGCCCTGGCTCGCCACTCAGCTCTGTGCCATTTGTGTCTCCTCAGCGGTGGGGGCCCACCAGGCGTGTGCGATCGTGGGCCCTCCGGTGGGAAACATCCAGGCCTGCACTCACCAGCCCTCCCACCCCCCAGTGCACGAACCCTGAAGGGGCTGTGGGCAGCCTGAAAATGGCCCTCATCCCCTCACCCAGGCTGGCCAGGCATGCCAGCAGGTGGACATCCCCCCCTCCCTGAGGTGTTCCAGACTGCAAGAGGGCACAGGCTGGGCTGAGGGACTGCCTCCTTCCCCCTCCCCCCCCCAGTGCACAAATTTTTGTGCACCGGGTCCCTAGTGTTAAATAATAGATAAAAGAGAAACATGCAAATGTGACCATTACCACCAGCCAATCAGAGCGGCTGTATGCAAATTAACCCAGCCAAGATGGAGGCCAACAGCCATGGAACTAGAGCAACAGCCATGGAACCTAGAGCAAACTGTTGCAACTGCCTGCCTAGGCTGGCTGAGCCTCTGGTCACAGCCACGCCCACCAGCCAATCAGAGCGGCTGTATGCAAATTCACCCAGCCAAGATGGAGGCTGGCAGGGCGGCTCTGCACTGGGAGCCTCCACGGCCGGCTGGCATAGCTGTGCCAGGTGTGTCAGCTCAGTGGGAGGGGGGGGTCTGGCCTGGGGCCTCCTCGGGGCGTCCAGGAGCAGCTGTCCTGGGTCTGCTGCCTAGCTCCGCCCCCGGGAGCCTCCGAGGAGTATCCAGGAGCACCTGTCCCGGGTCCACTGCCTGGCTCCACCCCCTGGGGGCCTCCCTGGGGCATGCAGGAGCACGGGGCCTCTGCAGGGTGTGCAGGAGCAGCTGTCCTGGGTCTGCTGCCTGGCTTTCCCCCCTGGGGTCCTCTGTGGGACATCCAGGAATGCCTGTCCTGGGTCCACTGCTTGGTTCTGCCCTGGGGGCCTCCGCAGGGTGTCCAGGAACACCCGTCCAGGGTCCGCTACCTTCATCCGCCCCCCAGGGACCTCCACAGGGCGTGCAGGAGCGTCTGCTGCACAGTGCAGAGAATCCGAAGCCAGTCCACTGCCCAGCTCCACCCCGGGTGTGTTTGCTCAGCAGCAGGGCCCCACCGAGGGATTCTGCACCAGCGTCTGCCCCTGGCTTGCCACCCAACTCTGCGCCAGGTGTGTCCCCTCAGCGGTTTGGGCCCACCAGGCGTGTGCAATCATGGGCCCTCCAGTGGGAAACGTCCAGGCCTGCACTAATGGCTCTCAGCCCCTCACCGAGGGCACAGGCCAGGCTGAGGGACCCCCACCCCCACCCCCCCAGTGCACAAATTTTTGTGCACCAGGCCCCTAGTGTTAAATAATAGAATTCTTCATACGTGGTGTGACATTTATTGAGAAAAAAATTAAATCTAGGACAAAAATTGAGAAAAACACCAGTTGGCAAGATCATATAAAGACTAAGGAAGTATCTTAGAGAACAAAGTCTTTGTTTCAGCTCCCCGCAGGGAATCCTTTATGGTCTAAAATTTGTGGGTGATAGAAAGTCATTTAAATATGACTTTATAATACTTCCTAAATATTTGCTAAAGAATTTTTTATTTTAATATGTCTACAGGGTGTTTTCAAGGAATGTTTAATGACTGGAGAAAATGATCACAATGTGAATGAAAATCGGAAACAAAATTGTACATTATTATTTCCATTCTATAATTAATTAAACAAATATATAAAATACAATTTAGAAAATATATCACAATGCTTTGGGGGGGGGTCCTTAAGCTATATTTTATTTCTCTGTAGCTATATATATTTCAAAGTCTTAACATTGAACATTTATTTTTTTTATATTTGTAATGGAATGGATGGTCTGTTTATAGTTATGGCTCTTGTTCTTTTTTAAAGGAAGCTTCAATATTTTCATCAAAAATTTATGTAAATTTTCTGTATATCAAGAAAAAAATAATTCTTGAATGTTATATCAGTTGCATAATTTAGTATTGCATAATACTAATAGAGTTACAAATGGTTTAAAATCACCCTGAACAATGAATCTTTTTCAAATTCAGGAATTTATGTCCATTCTGATTGCAAAATACATGATGACACATTTTCATTCAAATGCATATCTGCTTTAGTTCACGTTTATGATTTATACTAGTGGCCTGGTGCACAAAATTTGTGCACATTAAAAGGGAATTAATTAGAGGAAATGTGTTAATGTTGCTATTTGCCTTTTCTCTATAATATGAGAAATGAAAGGAAATGAGTAAAATGTATATGAAAATAATGTATGAATTTATTAATAAATGAACAATAACAAAATGATATAAGAATAACAGACATATAAAAACAAAAACATATGAAAACAGCAAAAATATGATATAAAAACAAAAACATGATATAAAAACAACATTGATGCAAACAATGACTGGTAAAGTGATTAAACTTATTCTAATATCTCCCTCTATACCACATTAAGAGTGAAAACAGTTTCAGAGTATTGACTAATTGCCCTTGGGATGAAGTATTTACAACTTTAACATCACATGCTCTTCGAACTCGAGAGAAAGCAACATATAACTGACCATGTGCAAAAACAGGTTCAGGTAGGAATATTCCTACTCTGTCTAGAGTTTGTCCTTGTGACTTATTAATAGTCATTGCAAATGCTGGCATCACAGGAAACTGTCATTGAATTAATTTAAATGGGAGGCCAGTGTCAGATGGGGACAAATCAATTCTTGGAATCAGAATAACCTCTCCTTCCACAGATCCTGTTAACACTTCAGCTTCAATTATGTTAGGTCGTAATCTTTTGATAATGAATCTGGTACCATTACAAAGACCCCATTTACTATTAAGGTTTCTCAATAGCATGATGATTGCACCCACTTTCAATTTTAATTTATGACACGGCATTCCCGAAGGAGTAATACTATTAAGAAATTCAATGGGAAAATTTTCCATTTCAGCATCATCTGTTGAGTCAATGGACTTATCACTCAAATATGTGTGAAAATCTCCATCGAGTATATCCAAAATTTCTTCATTTAATTTTTGAACATGCTCATTTTGGGGGCAAAGACTTGCATGTTTAGATGTATTTTTAATATTATCTATAGATCTACTATTTCCAAAGGTAGCTTCAATAATAGATCTGTTACAAATCATTTCACAGGAGATTTCAATAATATCCATTCCTAAATGAAAACTGCTATCAAGTTTGCCATCTCCAAATTTTACTAACCATTCACTATAAGCAGAATCCTCTGATTTCATATTTGTTTTAAGAGACAACTTTCTGAAACATCCCCAAACATCACAGTACTTTAAACTTGTTTGTACTATGGCCGATCGCATAGCATGCGGTACAATACTCAGGCACTGTTGAAAATCCCCTCCAAGAAGGAGAACTTTCCAACCAAATGCAACATTCAAATTCATAATTTCTCTGAGTAATTTGTCTATGGTGTTTATAGCATGACTGGATGCCATGGTGTATTCATCAATAATGAGAAGTTGGACCTTTTTAATAGTTTTAGCAACTTTACTGTTTATAATGAGACTAGAAATTGAAGTTTCATTTAATGGAATTGGTAATTTATATTGGGAATGAAAGGTCCTTCCACCAAGAAGTAAATTTGCAGCAATTCCTGTAGACACTGTGGGTAAAATAGTATCACCACGACCTCTAGTATCAAAACTTTGTACAGATATGTTTTTCCATCAGCACCTGGACCATCCAAGAAAAAGAATTTGGGGTGTACAGTTTGATCTTCAATGGCCGAAGTTATAGTCTGAAAGGCTGCCAACTGTTCATCATTCAGAGAATTTATCAAAACCTCTGCCTGTTGTTGCTCATATGATTCATCTTATGTATTTGTATTTATTAATAAAGGACAGTCCAGAAGTTTAAAATGTGAACATTTCATTCCATGCAATGTGAATACCTCCTGTATTTCGTTAAGGGCATGCATTTCACAGTTTACACAGGCACCTTCTCTTTGGGGTAATTTCCAACAGAAATCTTCAATAAAATGAGATTTATTCTCATCCCATAATTTCTCTGCAGCAGAAGGACATCCAGACACACATATGTATGCAAAAAGTTGCCATAATTATTTGGACATATTAAGGACAATTGCATCATCAATCGCATCTTTCCAGATAGTGTCGTCAAGTAATAATCCTCGGTGTTTAGCAGCTTCACGAAATGTATCGTAAGTTATGCCTCCTACAGTTCGCAGATCCTAAAAACTTATTGCACCTTTCACATGCAGAAGCAAAAGTCTAATGCAATATCATTTTGGTTCTCTACAGCTCACAGTGAACAATCTACCTAACACTTTATTCCCACCCTTATGGCGTTTTGTCCATGAAGAATTATTAAAAACATAATGCTGTGGAATCTCCCAATAATAATAATTATGTGCATCAGAATCTTCTCTATTCAATAAGAACCAAGCCATCAAAGTTGAGTTACGCCTTTTAGCCCTATCTAAAACTTCAGCAAGATCATCAATATGAAAATACAAATTCTGTTCATTTGGCAAATGAATAGCTAATCTTGTGATTGCATGAGATTGGTCATGCATTCACATTCCAAAAAGTCTCCAAACAGCCTCAGGAGTACTCACATACTGAGAGTCAATGAAGTCCTGTACTTTGTCATGATTGATAATATTGTTTTTCAGAAATTTGAATATTTGCACAATCATGCCCTTTATAGATGTATTTAAATAAATATTTGACACTTTTAATTGATGCACAGACTTCAACATTTATATAACAGTTATACTTAAGGCACAAATATGGGTTATAAGGGACAATCCAAGTGTTATTGACAACTTTATTTCCAATACCAGATCTTCGTTTGTATTTGGGATATCCATCAATATTTCCAATGATCGCATTTTGAAATTCTTTTGGATATCCTTTTGAACATTTTACATTTTACATACATGGACTATTTGGATTTTGTATCCCACATGATCCATGTACCCTATTCAATTTTACAGTTTGAAAAAGTCGAGTTTGTTGGAGTAGAGTTGTTCATAGTAATTTTTAACAATCCTTTGTATTTCTGTGGGGTCTATTGATATTTCACCTCTATCATTTCTGATTTTGTTTATTTGGGTCCTTTCTCTTTGTTTCTTGGTGAGCCTGGCTAGAGGTTCATCAATCTTGTTTATTCTTTCAAAGAACCAGCTCTTGGTTTCATTGATCTTTTGTATTTTTTTTTTTTTTTTGGTCTCTATGTCATTTATTTCTACTCTAATCTTTATTATCTCCTTCCTTCTGCTCACTCTGGGCTTTTCTTGTTGCTCTCTTTCTAATTCTTTGAGTTGTAAAGTTAGATGATTTACTACCATTTTTTCTTGTTTTTTGAGGTAGGCCTGCAGAGCTATAAATTTCCCTCTCAGGATTGCTTTCATTGTGTCCCATAGGTTTTGGATTGTAGTGTTTTCATTGTAATTAGTTTCCAGAATGTTTTTAATTTCTTCCTTTATCTCATTGGTAACCTAATCAATATTTAATAACATGCTCTTCAGCTTCCAAGAGTTTGAATGTTTTGGGTTGTTTTTATTGTAGTTTATTTCTAATATTATGCCATTGTGATCTGAGAAGATGCTTGATATGATTTCAATCTTCTTGAATTTGGGGAGACTTTGCTTGTGACCCAATGTATAGGCTAAGAACTATGGAAGAAATTGAAGCAGTAATCAAAAAGCTTCCAACAAATAAAAGCCCAGGGCCAGATGGCTTCACAAGGGAGTTTTACCAAACATTCAAGGAAGAACTAAAACCTGTCCTCCTGAGATTACTCCTAAAAATTCAAGAGGAAGGAACACTTCCAAGCTCATTCTATGAAGCCAGCATTACCCTAATACCAAAACCAGATAGAGACAACACAATGAAAGAGAATTACAGGCCAATATCCCTCATGAACATAGATGCCAAAATCCTCAACAAAATCCTAGCAAATCGGATCCAGCAGTACATCAGAAAGATCATACACCATGACCAAGTAGGATTTATCCCAGAGATGCAAGGATGGTACAATATCTGCAAATCAATAAACGTGATACATCATATAAACAAATTGAAAGATAAAAACCACATAGTCATATCAATTGAGCAGAAAAAGCATTTGACAAAATCCAACACCCATTTTTGATAAAAACTCTCAGCAAGGTGGGAATATAAGGATCATACCTCAACATAATAAAAGCCATATATGACAGACCCACAGCCAACATCATACTCAATGGGCAAAAACTAAAACCACTTCCCCTTAGAACAGGAACAAGACAGGGTTTCCCACTCTCACCACTCCTGTTCTACATAGTACTGGAAGTATTAGCCATTGCAATTAGATAGGAAGAAGAAATAAAAGGCATCCAAATTGGAAAAGAAGAAGTAAAACTGTCCTTATTTGCAGATGACATGATATTGTACATAAAAAACCCTAAAGACTCCGTTAAAAAACTATTAGACTTAATAAATGAATTCAGCAATGTAGCAGGATACAAAATTAATGCTAAGAAATCTATGGCATTTCTATATACCAATAGTGAATTTATAGAAAGAGAGACTACAGAAGCAATCCCATTTACCATCACACCACAAAAATTAAGATATCTAGGAATAAACTTAACTAAAGAGGTTAAAGACCTCTACCAAGAAAACTACAGAATGTTGAAAAAAGAGATAGAGGAAGACATAAACAGATGGAAGAACATACCATGTTCATGAATTGGTAGAATCAACATCATTAAAATGTCCATACTACCCAAAGCAATCTATAAATTCAATGCACTTGCCATTAAAATACCAACTTGCCTTCTTTGTCAAATACTAATTGAGTGTATTGGTTTGGGTCGATTTCTGGGTTCTCTATTCTATTCCATTGATCTATATGTCTGTTCCTGTGCCAGTACCAGGCAATTTTGAGTACTGTGGCTTTGTAATATAGCTTGATATCTGGTATGGAGATCCCACGTACTTTGTTCATGCTAGGAACAGACCTAGCACGAACTCTCCAAAAATTCATCTGGAATAAAAAAAGACCCCGAATAGCTCCAGCAATCCTGAGAAAGAACAAAGTACGTGGGATCTCCATACCAGATATCAAGCTATATTACAAAGCCACAGTACTCAAAATTGCCTGGTACTGGCACAGACATATAGATCAATGGAACAGAATAGAGAACCCAGAAATCGACCCAAACCAATACACTCAATTAATATTTGACAAAGGAGGCAAGAACATACAATGGAGTCAAAACAGTCTTCAATAAATGGTGTTGGGAAAATTGGACAGAAACATGCAAAAAAATGAAACTAGACCATAAACTTACACCATACGCAAAAATGAACTCAAAATGGATAAAGGACTTAAATGTAAGACAGGAAACCATAAAAATACTGGAAGAATTTAAAGGCAGCAAAATCTCAGACATATGCCGAAGCAATTTTTTCACCAATATAACTCCTAGGGCATTGGAAACTAAAGAGAAGATAAACAAATGGGACTACATCAAAATAAAAAGCTTTTTCACAGCAAAAGAAATTATCAACAAAACAACAAGAAAACCCACTGCATGGGAGAACATATTTGCCAATGTTATCACCGATAAAGGTTTAATCTCCAACATTTATAAGGAACTCATACAACTTAACAAAAGGAAGATAAACAATCCAATCAAAAAATGGGCAAAGGACCTAAATAGACACTTTTCAAAAGAGGACATTCAGAAAGCCAAGAGACATATGAAAACAGGCTCAAAGTCACTACTCATCCGAGAGATGCAAATCAAAACAACAATGAGGTATCATCTGACACCTCATGGCTGTCATCAACAAATCAACAAACAACAAGTGCTGGAGAGGATGCAGAAAAAAAGGATCTCTCCTGTACTGCTGGTGGGAATGCAGATTGGTACATCCACTATAGAGGACAGTATGGAGTTTCCTCAAAAAATTAAAAACGGAACTCCCATTTGACCCTGCGTTCCCACTTCTAGGAATATATCCCAAGAAACCAGAAATACCAGTCAGAAAGGATATATGCATCCCTATGTTCATAGCAGCACAATTTACCATAGCTAAGATTTGGAAACAGCCTAAGTGCCTATTAGCAGATGAATGGATTAGAAAGCTGTGGTACATCTACACAATGGAATTCTATGCTGCTGTAAAAAAAGAAGGGATTCCCACCATTTGCAGCAGCATGGATGGAACTGGAGAGCATTATGCTAAGTGAAATAAGCCAGTCAATGAAAGAAAAATACCACATGATCTCACTTATTTATGGATCATAAAGACCATTATAAATTTATGGGCATAAACAGATACAGAGGCAGAACAGCATTGAATTGACTGTCAAACTATAGCTGGAAGGGTCGGGAGGGTTGAGGGGGAGTTAATCAATCAACTGAAGTACTTATATGCATGCATATAAGCATAATCAATGGACACAAGACACTGGGGGGTAGGGGAGGATGGGGGAAGGTCAAGGGGAAAAAAATGGAAACTTATGTAACCCTCTTTGTAATGCTTAAAGTAATAAAACAAAATAAAAAAAAAAGTCGAGGATACTGGTCTTCATCCGAAATTTCTGCCTTAACTATACGGTCAATGTCATCTTCTGTCCGTAATTTGGACTCACTATCTAATATCAATAATATGTGAGTGTCAGGCAGCCCATGTTTCTGAAATTCAATGACATGAATTTTAGCTATTACTTTGTCAAATATATGGAATTTACAGATATCATTTAAAAGAGCATTCAGCTTAATATTAAAAACTCTGGCTACCAAGTCCGGTCTGTTTTCAACTTTTTGCCAGCGTTGTAAATTGTTTGTAATATCTGCCCATTTGGGGTTGCAAGTCATGGTTATGAATAAATCGGGCTTGCCATAATTTGTTATAATTGCCATAGCATTCTGATATCACTGCTGCATATTTTGGGTACTACCCTCAAAAGATGATGGAAGTATAATCATTTTACCAATAGGCACATTGTCATTTTCAGATCTAGATGTGAGATAATCCATCAAACCACTATATTTTTCAATTCTCAACTTAGATTGGTTTGCTTTAATGAAATTTATCTGATTGGCCTCCATTTTTGAATATGAAACCACAATAAACTGTTGAGTTAACTTTCCTGCATTTAAAATAGGATTGAATGTGTCCCGCACAGAGAGATGAAATCTATAATATTGCATTTGTGTGACTCGTGTCCTTACATTTTGTCTAGTATTATTGTTGATT
>PVJC01009604.1:0-45624 GCA_004026665.1 Murina feae | reverse complement strand
TTTTTTTAACTCTGCTGTCCACTGACTCTTTTATAAAATTCTTCCCTCCATCCTGTTCCAACCCTCCCTCACCTGGTTATTTCCCCCCAAACTCTCCCGGGCTGCTGCTCCCTCCACCCTGCCCCCTGCCCGTCTCTACGTCTCCTGGCTCCCCTGGCGGTTCACCCCAGCTCTGAAGGGAGACCGGGAGCCCCTCACAGAAGACCCCTGCCCCTGTGGCAGAGAAAATGGAGCCGGTGAGAGAGTGGGCCCAGGAGGGGGTGTGTGTGTGAGAGAGAAAGGGAGCAGCCCTCCTTCACTCATTAAAGCTTTTGGGGAGAGGGCATTAACCCCCAGCTCAGGGCTCAGCCCCAGTCAGGTGGCAGCTGCCCATGTAGCCCCGGCACTGCAGCTGCAAAGCAGGAGCACCTCCACCTCTGGACCATCTACCCCTCCATTCAGGGACCCGCCAATGGCACAGTTTCTGTCTCCCCTGGACCGCAGTGTGGGCTCGCTTCTTCCGCCCACGGCTGCTGCCTGGATCCCAGGGCAGATGGAAGCTTAGCCATCTGCCCTGCTGGACTGAGGTGTGGGCAGCTCTCTTCGGTCAGACCATGCCTGCAGCCTGGATCCTGTGGCAGAGGTCTTCCATCTGCCCTGCTGGACCGCTGTGCTCAGCTTCTCCCCGGGCTGCAGCCTCCGCCATCTTGGCTGTGCTAATTTGCATAAAGTCACTCTGATTGGCTGGTGGGCATGGCTTAGGCATCCCGAAGAAACGGTAAATTTCAGTATTAAGCTTTTATTAGAGTAGATAGTGCTGAGCAAGAACTGTAGATTGATGTTAATGTCCCCAGGAGGGTTCAAATAATGTACTCTTTTCATTTTCAGGAAATCCCAGGACTGTATGTCCATGTAAACACATTTTCAAATAGGGCGAATAAAGCCCTCTTCTCTTGGTCCAAATAAAGTATCTTAAGAGTAGCACAAATTTAATTATGGATACCAATCTTCCATGTTGGCAGCACTTGAGTGAAACAGAAATACATTTTTTGTTGTGTTTATTGCTTAGTGATCAACTGTTCAATTGAATTAGACTTCATTTTCCATTTTCCTTGCCTTTCAAGGTATAATTAAAGCCTGATGTCAAATCTCACTCAATCTCTCATCAATAACTTCCACTTAACCACTTTTAAGAAGACAGGCAGCTTTTGGACTTAGACAAGGAGGCTGCAATTCACAGCTTACTATTTAGAAGACCCTTAAAAGCCACCCCTGGTCAATAATTCAAACCAGTGTCCAACTCTCTGTATAAGGGAGAAGAAATTAACCTTTATGCCCTCATAGCAGTGTTTCCTCTAGGTAATGTAAATCATTTAGATTGGAAACATAAGCAGATAAAGAACAAATTTCCTCTCTGCACATGGGCAAAGTGAGCTAAGAAAAGAAAAATCAGCCATTCCCATGTATTAGGCTGCAAACAGAAAGACTAGCAATGCTGGGATTGAGCCAAGAAAGCTGCTTGTTAGGCTGATATTAAACTGAAGAGGTCAGGAGCAGCACCAATTAGCAGCAGTGACTACCAAGAAGCAGGTTACATGGAAAACAAATGGCATGTGAGCTATTATATTAAACATTGTTTCATTACTTACAATAAAAATACCCTTGTATTTATTACCTCCATTAATCACCCCAACAACTCTGACTGGTACTATACCTGCTTTCCACAAAAAAAAAAAACTGCATAGGAGAAATTAAGTGGAGCCAAGAACTTAAATTCAAAAGTTCTGAATCTGTAATATGCGGGGGGCGGGGGGTCGTGTGTGTTTTTAATATATTGATTTTTTTACAGAGAGGAAGGGAGAAGGATAGAGAGTTAGAAACATCGATGACAGAGAAACACTGATGAACTCTCTCCTGCACACCCTCTACTGGGATGTGCCCAAAACCAAGGCACATGCCCCTGACTGGAATCGAACCTGGGACCTAACCTTTCAGTCCACAGGCCGACACTCTATCCACTGAGCCAAACCGACCAGGGCTGTAATATGGTTTTTTTTCACCATTTCATAGCTGCTGAAATGGTCTGAGTCTTCTCCATTCTCATAGAAAGCTAGGAAGGGAAGTACCAGTGGGTGGAGAGGTTCATCTCCCTTCTGAGTACTCGATATCACAGAGTCGATAACCTTTTATGAATGAGGGTGAAGCTGAATTTAATGTCAAAGGTGAAGTCAGCATAACACTTGACATGTAAGTGTAAACTTGTTTTTCAGGTGGTAGAAATTTGTTACAGTAATTATACTTTTATAATTTAATTTTTTGGAAATCATAACTTAGGTATATACCCATTTTTTCTTTTTTCTTTTTTAACAGAGTCCAAATAGTACAGAGATATAAAATGTAAACTAAATTATCTTCCCATCCTACTTTTTCATTCTCATGCCCACTCCTATTCCTGCACTGTAATAATTTAAACTCCATTCTCATTTAGTCTACATGGAGCTAGCATCAGATCCCTTAGGATCAGAGCTCAGTCCCACAGACCTGCACCCCTCTGCCACTTCAGATGCTAGTTGCAAGACCAGCTTGCAACCTTCTTTTCACTGGCTGTGAACAGAGATTTGTGCAACCCCCTTATTTGGATTCAGTTAATTTTCTCTAATGGCTTACAGAACTCAGGAAAACAATTTACTTAGTAGATTACTGATATATTATAAAATAATAAACTCAGAATAGGTCAGATGGGATGAAGACATAAGGCAAGGTATGTTGGAAGAACATGGTACTTTCATGTCTGTCCTCTCCAGATGTATGAGCCTCCCACATCCCCACAAGCTCAGCGATTTTTATGGAGGCTTTATTAAGTTCATTTGACTAAATCACTGGCAATTTGTGATGGATCAACTACCTGCTCCTTTTCCCTTCCCTGAGGTCCTGGGTGGTGGTGTGGGGCTGAAAGTTCCAACCCTCTACTCACAGGATTGGTTCCCCTGGCAAGGAACCTTAGGGGCTTTCCAAAAGTCACCTCACTAACTAAACTCAGGTGTATTTGAAAGGGACTAGTTATGAATAACAATAAATAGCCCTTTACACATTTAGGACTCTGAAGTTATTTCAGAAACTTAGGACAAAACCCAAATGTTATGTCAAAAGATAGCCCTTATTGCTCTAATCACTTAAGAAATTCCCAGAGTTTGGGGGAGCTGTGAGCCAGGAACCTGTGAACAAAGGCCAAAGTATATTTTTCCTATTACAGAGCATAATATCATACAAGTGTTATAAACAAAGGTGAAATTAAGGATGAAGTTTATCCCCTAATTAAGATGAACTATTTTTCTAGATTTATAGCCCATTGTTTTTACTTTACCAAAACATACATTGGAAGGATATATTTAAGAAGTCAATATTTTTTTTTATCATTCATAATTTTTAGGAAAAGAAGGTATTAAACTATTTTATTATTAAGTAGAGGCATAATGCACAAAATTTGTGCAAGAGTTTCAGCCTTCGCATCCCCAGCTTCAACCAGAAGGTTGTTTGGCTTTCTGGTCTAATTAGTATATTATGCTTTTATTATCATAGATTACTGACTTAGACTATGTCACTTATAGTTCAACAGTTTTCCTTAAAATATGATTAATCACCAAGAATTTCATAATATATAGTTTTAATATATAGTTTTTAGATAAAAGTCTAATATATAGTTTTTAGATAAAAGTCTAGACAGTTGAAATTTCCAAGACCTATGTTACTGGACTGAAGGGGTCCATTTGCCTGCGCTCATCAAAGCCCAATAAGACATAAACAGGAGCTTGCAACAAAGAAAGTAGGGGTTTATTTTTAGGAAGTGGCTCATGCCCAGAGTCACAGGTGAACTAATGCTCTAAGGCCTGGCTCTGTGAGGGCTTTGAGGGGGTGGGTTATATATACTTTGGGAAAAATCATTCATCATGGTGACTAAGGGAGTTAGGGTCGTAGTCTCTACTGATTGGTCGGTGCTAGGGTAGGGAGCACTTGATCAATCCATCTGGTCCTGATGTCAGTCATGGGTCCCTTCATCTGGCTTTGCTGCTTTTCTGGATCTGGAGCTGAAATACAACTGAGGCCTAAATGTTATCTATATTGATTGGAACTCTGTCTCTGTGGTCAGCAGAGCCAAGGCTTTGTTCCTAAGGTTATTTGATGTCCAACATAACCTCATTGTCCAGAGAGCTTAATGATTAAGGGAGTGGTCTTGCAAGTGAGGAGGCAGATGCATCAGGGTGCTCAAAGAAACCAGTCTCAATCAAAGGGAAAAGAAAGCAGAAAAGGCCATATTAAAAAAATGAAGTTTCTACATAATTTTTCCTATAATTATTAATAATTGTGTATTCTACATTTAAAGTTTATTTTGATAAACATGGCCTACAGCAAACAATGTTACATAAAATGACCAAATATCACATAAATTCATATATTCCTTTTCTTACATTTATTAGGAATTTTCTTCTACCTGTAACTATTCACTTAGAAATATAAGCAGAAATAGATACTATGTTTTAAAATATTCTATATACTATATTTCCTTCTAATTTAAGTATAACACTTTTCATTTATGTAAAAATTTAAGATTCTTGAAATGACTATGCAAGTAATTAAAGCTAACTTAAAGATGTTTTGGTTCATCCTGATTTCTGTCATCTCATCTTATGTCAGCAAGCTTGTAGGGTTGAGGGAGAGTTTGTTCTATAAACCAGTGGTGGCTAATGTTTGTCTACCGGGCATGGTATATCACCTTGAACTGTGTGATAAGTCTCATGTGTTATACTCCACCAACTGCAGTATTGCCATAGCACACAAATAGCCTCGCTGTTTGATGACACATAAATGTAGCTGCTTATACAATTGTTTTTTGTAATGATGTCTTAAATACATATCAGGCTTAGGGGTAACTCTCTCATGGATCTACTTTCTCATTTTCTCTGATATTAAAGCTTCTTTCATCTAATTGCAAACAGTCCTCAAAATTTTTCTAGACTATCCATTATTATGCATCTATCATTTTATCATCAATTAATAGAAATAACTGTGAACTTCATTAATAAGTACATAGTTGTTCACATTACTGTGTTAGTTGATGTGCAGAACTGTTGCCAAGTTAGGAGCTTATACAAATCTGACAGATAATACTTATATGGGTACATTTTCAAGAACTTTTAAAAGGTCAAATAAAGTAATACACCTAAACACTGACATGAGGGTATATATTTCAAACATCAGTCTGTCTAAGTTCACTTGGATATGGGAGAAGGGGAATGCATAACTAGAGAACAAATAAAGTTTTATTTCTGGAATAGGAATTCTAGGGGAGTTCAGTTAAGAAGACCTGCATTTGTTCAGACCTATTGTCCAGCCCAAGGATAGTTTTGCAAGAATTATAACAAATGAGAAAAATACTAGTATATGAAATGTACAAGTTAAGAATTCCTTGACTTGGCTCTATACAGGAAAGAGAATTTAACTTTAAAAAACATTTTGGGACTTGGTGATTATAAAAGCATCAGAGCAGCAACACAGTCCCATGCATATGTTTGCTGTTGATTAAGGGCTGCCTGGCAGATTGAATGAGTAAATGAGATGCTCACAAAATGAATGAGTATGAAGAAATAGTGTTAGGAAGTTCATGAGTTCAGTGGAGGTGGCTGATAGAAAGTTTATTATATAAGGTATTATAGACTTTATTATTTTGGGTACACATAACTTTAAGTGATACTCAGATTTAATGTCTTCATGGTCAGCAATATTATCAGATTAATTTTTAAGGAGAAAAAAGAACTTTGTCAAAATATGTGTCATGGTTTGGGGCTTCGGAATTAGGGTTGTACTTAATTAGTATAGTATCCTATATAATAAAACCCTAATATGCAAATTGACCAAATGGCAGAATGACTCGTTGCTATGATGCACACTGACCACCAGGGGTCAAATGCTCAATGCAGGAGCTGCCCCCTGGTGGTCAGTGCACTCCCACAAAGAAAGTGCCACTTCAGCCAGAAGCTGGGCTCTTGGCTGGCAAGAGCAGCGGTGGTGGTGGGAGCCTCTCCTACCTCTGCAAAAGTGCTAGGGAGCAGTGAGCCAAGCAGTAAGGAGAGAGGAGTCCTGGACTGCAAGAGGGATCCTGGACTGCAAGAGGGTGCAGGTCGGGCCGAGGGACCCCCCACCCCAGTGCACAATTTTTGTGCTCCAGGCCTCTAGTATTTAATAATTGCCTGACGGGCTTTAAGCGGTTTGGGTTCTAAACATTTCCTCCCAAACAACATAAACTGCACAAAGATGAACTTCTCTAAGAACATATTCTACTCTAACTATCAGATATTTGAAATGAGATGATTTATGGGTGGTTTTATGTTTGCTATTTGTGCATGGCCTATCCTATTTTCCTATTTTCCCCCTTTTCATAGTAGATTGATAAATTTTACCTGGGTAATAAAGCAGTTTTATGGAAATCAATCTCCAATCCTGATTTACTTTGAGGGGTTCACATCAGCAATTCACAAGAGAGATAATTCACAAGATCTGTCTGTCATTTGTCTGCCAAGGGGTCTCAAAGGCTGGCCAGAAAACAGTTGTAGCTAATTCTACTCCTTAATTCATCCCCACAGAGTCTTTATTCAGCTGGTTTGTGAAATGACTTGGTAGCTGGTGTTTAGAAACAGGAGCTTAGGAGGGACAGAGAGGAAAAGAGAGGGAGGGAGGGAGCAGGAGAGGAGGTAGGAAGAATAAGAGCAAGAGAGAATTTTAATTTGGCCTGGTGGGAACACATTTTTTCTGTGCATGTTAGGGGTGGATGTTTCCCATCAAAACAAATAATAATGTTGGGTTAGCGAAAGAGTTTATTCAATAAAATGTGATAACTTTCTCAATTGAGGTAGAAGTTCACAGGAGGAAGCTCCATAAACAATCTCAATGTGTGGCTTAACAGCTGTCTTTTGTTAGTATGGTGAGAAGAGATGGAGAGCAAAGTTATAGAGTCCTCATGTCTTTTAACACACACACACACACACACACACATACACACCCACACCAGACAAACGTTGTAATGATTAACTTTTTAGACCTTCATTTGAGACAGCTTTAAAAAAATGTAATAAAATGTATCAGCATAAACCATAGCTCTGACTGACTTGGACCTTCTGCCCACCATCTCCAATTGCCTTGTTTATGCCCCTCCATCCCCCTCAGTCCTGATCAGGCACCATTATTGCGCTCAGTGTCCATAGCATTCTGTTGAAGGAAAAATTAATTCTGAATTACTGGTTCCATAATTGTCTGTTCTTCACAGTATCTGTCAGGAAAATTTGCAGATGGTCGCTAGATAAATGGATTTTGTTAGCTGCCATTCAAAGAGAAGGGACAGGTGTTCAATGGGCTCCTTTCTTCAACTACTATTAACAATACATACAAGAGGAGTTTAACTGCCTACACCCACCTTCACCCTTTTCATTTCTTGGTTTTATTGTTTTTAATGAAAATATTAAGTGCACTCTAGCAATAGTGGCTAAGTGCCATTTTGATTGAAATATACAGGGAAATGTATAATGGAAGCAGGCACTACTACAGTTTCAATAGAAACTGAAAGAAGTAACATCTAGAACAACATTTTGGCTATTGTTATGCATATAGCTAGCCCTGAGAAGGGTAACTGGGGACTGAAAAAACGGTTGTTGTTTAAAAAAAGCCATTCAACTTAGCTGCCTTATAGTTTTTCATTCCTCGGAAGGATAAAGGGGGCAGGCTTTGGCATGTTTTCTTTGATTTGTTATCCCTTAGGCAGCATCCATGGTCAACTATGCATTGGACTGACTTTCCTCTACTCTGGAATCATAACTCTAAATTAGAATTTCGGAGGAGAACGTGCATTCAATGACAAGAATATAGGATGAAAACAGTGACTCACGGCAGCTGACCAGGTAGAATAGAGGCTAGTGACCTCTCTAGCCAGCCAGACTTGAGTTTGCCCGAGCCCATCTCAAAATAGAAAAAGAAAAAAGTCAAAGTAGAAAAGGTGCTATAAATCATTTTCAGTGCATGTAATAGCTTTAATTTTTGCTGTATTTTAATCTTGTTCATTATAAGAATAATAGCTTATTGTGTAATAAATGCCAAAAAGAAAAAAAAAAACCACCATCAACATTTTCAACAAACTTGTGTACACATACAGGCACACACACAAATTGCCTCTTGAGTTAAAATTGCTATAATAGAAAGTGAAAGATTTTACATATTTACATCTTTTATTTAAAGTTAAAATATTTATTTTCCAGTGAACATTGAGTAGCAGAAAACAATTTGTCCTTCAGTAAGAAGGTTTCTAAATCTCTGTAGCCATATAAATGGGTAATGTACATACTTTTTCTTCAGGGAAAAGTTCTCTATTCAAGCCTGTTAAAAAATTAAGAAAAGTTGATAAGTATTACAATACCGAAGGATAAACTAGAAATCCAGCGGGACCCTTGTCACGTAATTGTGCATACACGTAACTGCCCCACCTATTTTTTTGCCAAATACACACCTAGATAAGTGATCTCATTTATTCATTCGTTAGTTCATTTATTAATTCATCTATCTATCTATGGTATTTAGAGGATATAAGTTGTAGAATATTCAACTAAAATTTCCCTAAGAAATAAATGTCACTCATTAACAAGATACCCCGAGGAAGCGTAGTTCCAAGTTTGGTGTAATTACTTAATGGGGTCATCAAAAAACAGGTTCTTTTCGTATTTCTTGTCATTCACTCAAAACCTGTGTTTTTTCAAAATATATTTTTATTGATTTCAGAGAGGAAGGGAGAGGGAGAGAGAGATATAAACGTCAGTGATGAGAGAAAATCCTTGATCAGCTGCCTCCTGTATGCCCTCTACTGAGGATCGAGCCCACAACCTGGGCATGTGCCATTGGCTGGAATCGAACCAGAGACCCTTCATTCCACAGGCTGATGCTCTATACACTGAGCAAAACCAGCTAGGGCTAAGCCTGTGGTTTTTAAAAATTTATATATATTGTGCAAAGTATTCCATATGTTCCCCCGTTTTTCCCCCTTTGCCTTCCTCTACCCTGCACCTGTTCCCTCATCCCCTGCCTACTCCATTATTATTTGTCTGTGTCCATGGGTTATGCATATATGCATATAAACTATTTGGTTAATCTCTTCTTGTCTTTCCCCTTCTCCTTCCCTCTGAGATTTGTCACTCTGCTGGCTTATTGATTTCAGAAAGAAAGGGAGAGGAAGAGAGATAGAAACATCAGTGATAAGAGAGAATCATTGATCGGCTGTCTCCTCTACACCTCCTAGTGGGGATTGAGTCTGCAACTCAGCTTGTGCCTTTGACGAGAATCAAACCTGGGACCCTTCATTCTGCAGGCCTTTCGCTTTATCTACTGAGCCAAACCGGCTAGGGCCAGTTTCATATTTTCAAAGACAATATTCAAATGCAGGAAATCTAAGTATCTCTCTTTATTATATTGGAAGACAATCCAAGAAAGCCCAGGTTCCATTGGTAGAATTAAGCCACAGGACTTTCCCTTCAACCATTTCTGAAAAATGAGGCTTGGGATTTCCATTAATAGTTTCGACCACCCATGATTCTGCCCAGGCTAGTGGTATGCCTGTAATTATGTAATAATCTGCTCTCTGAGGATTATTTTAAAAAGCAAGCCCTGATTGTGCACTGGCTGATTCCCACAGTGCAAGCACTTTCACCATGGCTGATTTCAAGTTACAGCATGACTTCACTAGGCAGAGTTGGGAAGAGATGTGCATAACTGGCTCCCACAAACCAATGTGGGTAACACCAATTTCTAAAATATGCTGAATAAATCCAGTCCAGTTTTATACTGTTTTCTTCTTCATGGTTTTCTAGTTACACTTTATCCCTTTGGAAGACTGGAAAACCATTACTATTAAATTGTGTATTTAGTCAGGATAATGGGAACTGACACATGTAATTTGGAATCCTGGCCAGAACTATATCCAGGAATTCAAATGATGTCATCACAAATCTCATACTTTTCCTATTTCTCTTAACTCCATTTATTTTTGTGTTTTCTTCATTCCCAGTTAAGCAATATCCCTATTATTGCAAAGATAGACACTGGTGTTTCCAGTAAGTGACCTCAGTGAAAGGCCAGATTTCTTTTCCTGTAGCATAAATACAAGTAACCTAGATGACCCATTGGTCTGAATTGTGTTCCATATCCCTCCTTGGGCCAGTCACTGTGGCATTGGACACTAACTGGATCACAGTAGGTCCTAACCAGATCTTCATGATAGAGATGTTATGGGATTAATTTAGGTTTACCCTATCAGAACTATATATTATAAATATGTATAAGAGATGATTTCCCCAAATAAATGCCACACAAACAAAGCAACCCAACAAGAATATTTTGGCCTACCGCAAATATCTTTTGCTTATCCCCTACAGCTGTTCTATGTATTGAAGTTAAAGCAATCACAATGCCATAAACTATATAGTATTAGAACTGTCATCGTATTGTAAAAGACAATAACATTTTGTTTTGCTTCTGAGCATTAGGTGATTTATGGCTTTCTTTTTTGTCTTTTTCCTCCATAAAACTTCATCTTGAGCAAGTATTTATGATAAGTCTTTGCTTCCATTCCTGAATCATAATTGATTGTGTTGAGCCCAGCATTCTCTAAAGAATTCAATTTTAATTTTTCTTAGATATATGCTTTGGACTAAAATCATTGTCACTCTTCTGCTCACTTTCAAAGCTTTAGAGATTGCTCTGCCCTTCATCTGACCCTGTATCCATCCAAGGATGGAACACTAAGAACAGTCTACTCTAATATTTAAACTAAGTTTTCTGTGCCTACTTTCTCCAAAGTAATTTTTGATATAATCATCATAAAAACAATGACAGTAAGTATAACAGTAACAAAATATCCATGCTTGCTTTTTATGTGTTAGTGGCCTAATCTTTCAAAGCCAAAGCTACAGTTGGAGAATGACATTATGGGAAAGGAAATTTTTAGTTGTGGAGTGCTCAATTAGTGGGGAAAACTACATTATTCAAAATACATATCTTTTTTTAATTTTTGTTTTATTGCTTAAAGTGTTACAAAGATGTTTCCTTCCCCCCCACCCTGACCTTACCCCAGCCTCCCCTACCCCCCAGTGTCTTGTGTCCATTGGATATGCTTATATGCATGCACACAGGTCCTTCAGTTGATCTCTTTCCCCCCTCCAAACCTCCTGGGCCTTCCCGCTGTAGTTTGACAGTCTTTTCCATGCTGCTTTGCCTCTGTATCTATTTTTATTCATCAGTTTATAATGGTCTTTATTATCCATAAGTGAGTGAGATTATGTGTTATTTTTATTTGATTGACTGGCTTATTTCACTTAGCATAATGCTCTCCAATTCCATCCATGCTGTTGCAAATGTTAAGAATGCCTTCTTTTTTGTAGCAGCATAGTATTCCATTGTGTAGATGTACCACATTTTTCTAATCCATTCATCTGCTGATGGGCACTTAAGCTATTTCTGAATCTTAGCTATGGTAAATTGTGCTGCTGTGAACATAGGGATGCATATATCCTTTCTGACTGGTGTTTCTGGTTTCTTGGGATATATTCCTAGAAGTGGGATCACTGGATCAAAGACCTCTACTCAGAAAACTACAGGACATTGAAAAAAGAGATAGAGGAAGACATTAACAGATGGAAAAACATACTATGTTTATGGATTGGTAGAATCAACATCATTAAAATGTCCATACTACCCAAAGCAATCTATAAATTCAACACACTCTCCATTAAAATACCAATGGCATATTTCACAGACCTAGAAGGAACTCTCCAAATATTCATCTGGAATAAAAAAAGACCTCGAATAACTACAGCAATCCTGAGAAAGAAGAACAAAGTAGGTGAGATCTCAAAAACAGATATCAAGCTGTATTACAAAGCCACTGTTCTCAAAACAGCCTGGTACTGGCACAAGAACAGACATATAGATAAATGGAATAGAATAGAGAATCCAGAAATCTACCTGAACCAATATGCTCAATTAATATTTGACAAAGGAGGCATGAACATACAATGGAGTCAAGACAGTCTCTTCAATAAATGATGTTTGGAAAATTGGACAGATACATGCAAAAAAATGAAATTAGACCACCAACTTACACCACACACAAAAATAAACTCAAAATGGATAAAGGACTTAAATGTAAGATGAGAAACCATAAAAATACTAGAGGAATCCAAAGGCAACAAAATATCAGACATATGCCGAAGCAATTTCTTCACTGATAACCACTCCTAGAGCAATGGAAACTAAAGAGAAAATAAACAAATGGGGCTACATCAAAATAAAATCTTCTTCACAGCAAAAGAAACCATCAACAAAACAACAAGAAAGCCCACTCCATGGGAGAACATATTTGCCAGTGATATCACAGATAAGGGTTTAATCTCCAACATTTAAAGGGAACTCATACAACTTAACAAAAGGAAGATAAACAATCAGATCAAAAAATGGGCAAAGGATCTAAATAGACACTTTTCAAAAGAGGACATTCAGAAAGCCAAGAGACATATGAAAACATGCTCCAAGTCACTAATCATCCAAGAGATGCAAATCAAAACAACAATGAGGTACCATCTCACACCTGTCAGAATGGCTATCATCAGCAGGTCAACAAACAATAAGTGCTGGAGAGGATTCGGAGAAAAAGGAACACTTGTGTACTGCTGGTGGGAATGCAGACTGGTGCAGCCACTATGGAAGACAGTATAGAGTTTCCTCAAAAAGTTAAAAATGGATCTCCCAAATACATATCTTCTCACAAGTCATTTCAGAAGTTTGAGGTGCCCTAACTTCTGTCTTCCTGTTTCCTAATCCTATCAATCCTTTAGAGTCTCCCTCAATTATACCTCCTATCCAGACATGGCCTCCTATTCGAATTCCTCTCATACCAGTCCTTTATCTACACCGTCATCAGAACACTTATTTCCTAAGTTCTATTGTTCAGTATGTTACTCACACCCTACTCCTGGACCAAACCAATGATTGCCTGACTTCGTGTTTTTTTTTTTTTTCTTTTCCAAATGCTGAAGCGGATCGGAGTGGGGCAGGGAGATGGAGAGTAGGGCAGGAGCAGCAGGAAGAGAAAGGAGGGTATGGCAGGGAGAGAGGGAGGGAGAGAAAATGAGAACCTGACTTCTGTTTCTGATTCTTGTTCTTTAAGTGCTTAACTCCGTGCCTCATACTCAGCAGGTATACAATTATGTTGTCTGAAAAATATGTATTTACAATCCTTTTGGTAAATACTTTTCAGAATATCTTTTGATTTAAGCATGACAGTAGTTATTATTATTATCTCATTTTGCAGAGGATAATCTGAGACTTCTTGTGTTGTCTGTGACAGTACTTATCAAACTTTGGGGTGTATCACTATTATTTGGAGGGTTCCTTAAAACACAGATGGATGCCCTACTCAATTTGGCTCAGTGGATAAAGTATTGGTCTGTGGACTGAAGAGTCCCAGATTCAATTCCAGTCAAAAGCACATACCTCAATTGCAAGCTCAATCCCTGGCCCTGATGGGGATGCATGTGGGAGGCAACCAATTAATGTGTCTCTCTCACATCAATGTTTCTCTCTCCGTCTTTCTCCCTCCCTTCCACTCTCTCTAAAAATCAATGGAAAAATATCCTCATGTGAGGATAACAAACAAACAAACAAACAAACAAACAAACAAATAAAAAACACAGATGGCTGAGGTCCATCCTCATAATTTCTGATCCAATAAATCTGGGATGGATCCAGGACTTTGTACTTCTCTCCGGTCCCCAGGTGATGTTGGGGCTGCTCTTCCCGGGACTGTGTTGGAGAACCCATGGTCTTTGACATTGCAGCTGGCTTCCTGCCTGTTTCACTGAATGGGGCAGAGTGAGTTCCTTAGCAATGTAGACTTCAAGATGATCCAAAGAAATAGTGAATACCTCGAACCCCAAACTACTCCCTCAGTGACTGATATTTAATTTTATCAATCAGATTAAAAATAAATTAGGGGAAAAGGACCCAAAGTGAAATAAAGGAAGGGAAGAAAGGAGGGAGTTTTTGAAGAGGCCTATATTATTTGTTTAAGTTACATTACATTGATATTGGGAAACAGTTTATCCATTGTTGTCCAATGGTAAAAATTTACACCAATTGAGAATATAAAAACATTCCTACTATTCTGACTTTATGGATGGAAAAGGGCATCTGGGAGCTTAATTTTATTTTAGGCTCAGAAGTATGCTTTTTAATATCATGTTGAAGGAATGAAAATTTTGTCTGCCAAGAACAAGTTTTCCGACTTTTAACCTTAATTTTTCTCACAAAAAGGAATAGTAAAACAGGCCTCTGGAGGATTGTTCAAATGCGGTCATAATTTAATTCTCTGACGCTATTAATGGGAACGTTGTAATACAGATTTTTTTTTCACTTCTCTTAAATCTTCTGAGGCAAAATAGTGTAACACTTAAAAATACAGGGTTATGAAAAACAGCTCCCCCCT
Source organism: Murina feae (assembly GCA_004026665.1). Taxonomy (NCBI): domain Eukaryota; kingdom Metazoa; phylum Chordata; class Mammalia; order Chiroptera; family Vespertilionidae; genus Murina; species Murina feae. Next base: position 31,076 of record PVJC01009604.1, on the reverse strand, counting down.
TTTGGGCTTTCAATACTAAAATTAAAGTTTTTCAAAGGTGATTTCCCATTAAGTAGGCCAAAGGTTCAGCAATGTGGATCTTTCTGAGATTGAGATTTACTGTTAGTTTCCCAGAGGTTTCTGAGAATTGGCCTGTTACTGCTCTCTGTCTTCAGAGATGGTGTGACCTGCTGTGTGACCCTCAGCATATTAAAATTCTGAGATAATGAGTTTAAAAAGAATAGCCCAACAATTTATGGGCCACCATTAATAGACAGAGCTGTAAATAAGAGGATTATTTGAAAATAGAAATAGGGAAAGAAAGAAAGAAAGAGAGAAAGATATCCTTAGAGGATATTATTTGAGTATTCATTGTCTCTAGCCTGGACTACTGTCCAGTATGCTTATCAGCCTCCTGCCTAAGTGACCTCCATCTGAGTGCTCTTTCTAATGTGGTTGAATTACTGACCTGCTTAGAATTGTTCAGTAATCCACGATTGTCTACAGGAAGGAACTCTAATAAATTCTGTTTTGTATCTCATACCGAGTTGTATGAGACCATTTTGCTGTCCATGTTGTCTTAAGCCGCAATAATATTGAACTGACTGTCTTTCCCTCAAACATGACATTTTTTCCTCATGCCTCCCAACACGTTTCCCTTAGTTTTCTTCACTCTGGAAACACCCTCCTCCTCCACACTCAGTCTAGTCCCTTCCATACTTTGTTTTTGTTATTATTAATTTTTAACAAGCCAAATGTTTGCTAGGCCCTATATTAAAACTCACTCCTTCGTGAGGCTTATCTTACCTGCCCAGGTTGACTTGGGTAGACCTTCTAGGAGGATGAATAATAACCTCTCTGGGAGGCTGCATTCAGGTCCTGATCTCTGGAACCTGTGAATCATACTTTATATGACAGGTACTGCCTTGCTGGTAAGATTAAGGCAAAGACCTTAAAATAAGATTATCCTGGATTGCACACCTGGCCTCAAATGGGATCACGTGTCCTTGGAAAAGGGAGGCACAGGGAGATTAGATTCCAGAGGAGCAGACTCTGCAAATAGCAGAAGTAAAGATTGAAGTGACGTGTCTAAAGGAGGGAAGAAGGAGTCACAACCCAAGAAATGCAAGCAGCCGCTAGACGTTGGAGAAGGCATGAGTTCTCCCTGGAGAATGCAGGCGAAGTGCAGCCTTGCTAACACTTTGATTAGATAGAGCACACTGAAACCCATTTGGACTTCTGGTCTCCAGGACTTCTAGAGAATACGTTTCTGTTGTTTTAAGCAACTAAGTTTGTGCTGGTTTGTTACAGAAGCAACAGGAAACTAATACATATTCTCTGCATTATACATTCCTCCACTGTAGCAAGCATTTAATGTTTTTGCAAATATTCATGTACTCACCTTCCCTCTAGATGTCTATTCCACCTGATTTAACAATCTGTTTTGTCATGAACCTTTCACTATCCTGAAATGAATCTCACCTGCACTCATAGTTTGAACACTAACATATATTTTGTGGAGAAATATAATGAAAGTAGTTTATAACAAAATGATATTTATTTCTATGTATAAATATTTGGGCATGATAATATATAGAGACAACTAAGAAAGACACTGACTCCTGTAATAGAAGCATTATGAATATGACAGCTGCACATGCAAGCCAATGCAAGTTTATCTTGCTGGTGATTCACATACCAAAGAGTCATTGCTGTGCATGACATGTGTTTGTAGGATCTCCATCAAAAATAACCTAGATGAAAGTATAACCATCCCTTGATTTTCATGGTAGTTACATTCTTGGAGAATTTCCTATATAAAGTATACTGAATGAAAATTCTTTGTGTTTATTGGTTAATGTCTGTACTCAGATAACATTAAAAAAAAAAAAGCTTTTACCATGTGAATGTCTGGTAACTGACTGGGACATCATGTAGGAAAAGGGAAATATCCCACAACTTCCTGGGTATTCAACATCTTGAGCCTCTGCCCACTGAATGCTAATGACACTGTGTAATCATATAACAACCAAAAATGTGCCCGAAAATGTAAAAAACCCTTCACTGAGAACCACTGCTGTGTACTTTCAACTCTGTGTAACCAATGGCTGTGTCTAAGTTGTCTAAATTCTTCCTGAATCTACCCTGGATCCGGTCACACAAAAGATGTTAAGTATCTGCATGTGGTATGAAGAGAAGGTTGTGCACGTGTTGTGTAGTGTTTTATAAATATCAATGAGTCAAGGTGGGTTGATGATGTTCAAATCTTCTATATCATTTTTGTTTGCTTTTTAAAAAACATCTTTATTGAGATATATGATCATATAATTTAACTATGGAAAGTTTACAATTTGTTGGTTTTATTGTGTTCACAGGTATGTGAAAACATCACCAACATAAATTTTATTACCTCAAAAAGAAGCCCAATACCACTTAGCCATTACCTCCCATCCCTCCATTTCTGTTAGCCCTAAACAACTATTACCCTAAACAACTATTAATCTCTATATAGATTTGCTCTCCTGGATATTTTATGTAAATGGAATCATGTAATATTCTCTTTTTTGAATGACTTCTTCCATTTATCAAGTTTTTAAGATTCATCTACGTTACAGCATATATCAGCACTTGGTGCATTTTTTTTGTGGTCAAATAATCTTCCATTGTATGGTTATTCACCTTTCATTTATTCATCATTGAATGGACCTTCTTTATTCTCTTTATTGTTTTGAGATATTGTTATCCTGTTAATGGCTCAGAGAAGATGTTAAAATTTCCTACTATTGTGTAGTTATTTTTTAAATTTTTTTCAATTGCTGATTTATTTATTTTGAGGCTTTTCAGGCATGTATACCTTTATGATTGATATATCTTCCAACTATATTGACTCTTTTATCATTAAGAAACGTATCTCTTTATACTGGATAATACTCTTTGCCTTAAAGCCTATTTAATATTAATATACGTAGGCCAGATTTCTTGTTTGCATCATGTGTTTTTCTGTGTTTGTATAAACTTTTTCTGTGAATACAGTTGAATCTTACTTTTGTATTCCTTCTGATAATCTCTTTCTTTTAGTTGGAAAACTTAGTCTAGAAACATTTAATGGAATTAGTTTTATGTTTGAACTTAGATTTATATTTATGTTATTTTTTTACAGTTTGTCACCTCTATTTTATTTTCATCTGTTTTCTTACCTTCTTCTGAATATTTATAGTATTCTATTTTATTCTTATTGACTATTTAGCTCTAGCTCTTTATATTATAAGTGCCTCATTTTTTCCTTTACAGTTACATGTACTTTAAATAAATTGTGAGATAAAATAGGCTTGTATAATTTCCTTTGCATTTGTAATTATTGTGTAATAGTTTTCGTGTTTTTCATTTATTTCCAAAGATCTCAGTTTTTCTTTGGTATAATTTCTCCTTAGCCTGGAAAACTTTCTTTATTTCTTACAGCATTGGCTTATCAGAATGAATTTTTCCACCTTCTTAAAAAAATTTATCTTTATTGTTGACTGTTCTTTGGGAGGATTGGTTTCTTGGAAGCTTACACTTCTATATCAGAAGCATGTTAATTTCCTTTTCAGAAAAAAATTTTAGATGTATTAAAATAAATCCGAGCTAAGCTCTATATTATTTTTACATGAACCTGACATCATCAACCATTATTCATGATACATGCTTTTCCAGACAAACCACCGAAGTGATCAGACAGTTTTTTGGTATGGAAAGGCAACCATTTCTAATCTGTAATAGTTCAGACCTCTGGATAGGAGTGTGTCTGTTTAAAGCCAGTACGTTGGCTGTTAAAAGTGGGAAGGTTTCTGTGATAATTTTGCAAATGGAGAAAAGTACTAGTGGGCTTTCTTTGGACTCACCCCGGGTGTTAATTGCCCTTATTTCTGAAGGCAGCAGGGGAGAGACAAATTGGCAAGGTTGAGTAGGAGCGGCCAACATTGCCTTCTCTTTCCTCTGTGCTCTAGTGAAAAGGGTAGGAATCATCACAGAGAGATGAAAATCTTTGGTTTGCTCTGAATCAGGCCAGCGTACTTGACGACTCAGGGAAGGCATTGATGGGTACAATGTTAGAAGAAGAAAGTAACAGCGAGGGCAGGTTATGAACATATTGTTCTCCTTGTAAAATAGCCACTTGCCTACTTGCCCTGTACAAAGAATGACTTGTCCAGGTGAGAATACCCTGTAGGGAAGTGGATCAAAAGAGAAAACCAAGTGAGATGAACTAGAGCAGGGCTTCTCAAACTTTAATGTATAAGCCAGTTTCCTGGGGGTAGGGGGGGTGGAGGGGCATTGTTCAAATGCAGACCTTGTTCCAACTCAGTAGTTCCAGGTGGGCCTGAGATTCTGCATTTCTTTCAAGCTCTGGGGTGATGCAGATGCTGCTTTAAGTGGCAACAAACTGGAGGCTTTCAAGTAGTAGCATTTTACCTGGTGCCAGGTGAGGAGAGTCAAATGATGATTTCATTTATTTTACCGCCAGGAAAAATTCCATGGGGAGAGGTGGATTTTTATTTTTTTATTTTTATTTTTGCTTGTGCTGGTCAATTTTCTGTGTATATACAAAATCTGATGTTAATTTATTATCATGGATAACACTTATTAAGCTCCCACTCATTCTGGCTGCTGTGCAACCACAAAACTTTTATGTGCTGTGAGGTGTCAACAGCTGTGTTATTGATGCTAATGCAGTTTTCCTCACTCATAATAATTATAAAACTACTATTTTAAGGTTGGGATTATTTTTCTCACGTAAAATAAATCTTTGGTGGGCAGGGGGCATTTCACACTGTACTTTATGGGTCCCCCCACCCTGCCCATGTATTAAGAAATGAGTATATATTTTCATTTGTAATCAAGCTGTGGTTTATATGTTATATTTTACTCTAGTTTTTGTTATTTATGACTATAAGAGACAGAGAAAGATTTAAAGAATTTAGTCTTCGCTTTGCAATTCTATTTCCTGAAACAGAAATTGAGACTATTAGAAGAACAAAGTATTACCATGATTTTTCTGGGAATGAAAGGCAGTTTTGAGAGCAAGGACACTAAAATGTTAGAATATTATAAATTAGGATATTTTGATGGTTTCGTAGGGGAATGGGAAATTATATCAGACAAATACTTCCAGGGACATTTGATAAATATGGCCATCTGATCTTTAAAATGAGATGTCTTGAAAATGTATCTGACCCCAAAGACACTTCCTGCATTTTACTCAGCCTGATCTTTATTAACATTGTTCAAACAGAACTAAATCATTTTGCTTTTAGTCAACAAGCATATTTTACCTTGAAAAATTAGATGTACATTGAGGATTTATAGTCTCATTCAGCCAATGTCCTACTGTTTCTAAAGGCATTGTTGAGCGATACAGATGAAGTACACTTTGATCCAGTGGACAAAAAAAAGGTCTATTCTTAAACTAAGGAGATAGTTAAAATAAAATTAAATCAACCACAGTAATGAGAGGCAAACTGATTTAGTGATTCAGCAGAGATAGACAAAACCACTTTCTTCTGGAAGCTTTGAGGAAGATTCATAGCAAAAGGGAGTTAGGAAGCCTGGTCTTGAAAGTTTGGTGTGTTTTTGGCAAGCATATATGATGGTTATGTTTGCAACTAAAAGGCCCTCTGATCATGGAATTAGGGATAGGAGAGTGTGGGTGTTTAGAGAATAGATGCTATAAATAAGTTATAGGTCAGCTGAGCCTCACCCTGCCCTGCTCTAAGCTTCAGCTATTTACTCCAGTGAGGTAAAGCAATGTTATATTCACACATTTTTAGCTTAGAGTTTGCATTATCTATTACTATAAACAAGTTATCCCTAAGAGCTTAAGAGAGCACCCTCATTTATTTTCTTCTCATGATTCTCTGGGTTGACTAGATAGATTTTCTACTGGTCTCATGTGATAAGAGTCAGAATATGACTCAGAATGAAATCATGTACAGGACTGACAAAAATGCTACGGTTACTGGAACTCCCTCCCTCTTCATGAGGCCTCTTCATAGGATTTCTCCATGTGAACTGTCCATCAGAAAAGCAGGTGAATCAGTTCCCAAAAGTAAACATTCTAAGAGAAAGAAAATGAAGTCTCCCTGTTCTCTTGAAAACTAGTTCTGGAATTAGCACCTATGCCATATTCTATTTCTTACTATGCATCCCAGGGCCAGACAGTCCAATTTCAATGTGGGAATTAACTATATAGTACCATATTTTCCTGCATATAAGACGACTTTTTAACCCAGGAAAATCTTCTCAAAAGTTGGGGGTCATCTTATACACCAGGTGTTGTCTTATAGGGTGGGTGCTGAAACTTCTGAGCTGGACTGGAAAATCTGCAGTCGTCGCATACAGTGGGGGAAGCTCAAAAACGTCCGCACTCCGTTCATTTCAATGGAGCCAGATGGAGACCACAAGTGTCTCCGGTCAGCTCCTTTTTGTGCTGCATATGGTCTCTGTCCAGACTTTTTAACCCAGGAAAATCTTCTCAAAAATTGGGGGTTGTCTTATACGCCCAGTTGTCTTATATGCCGGAAAATACGGTATGTGAATATCAGAAGTGGTTCCTTGGGGACCATCTTTGGAGACTAATTACATTGAAGCTTTACTTCATATAATATCAATGGAAATTTAAATAGGAAATATCATTTTAATCTTTGTAAATCCATTGTATGGTTGAAAGAAGATTTCATGATAGTTTGGCAGTGGAATGTAGGGAAAAGAAAATCAAGAACAAAACTAAGACCTTGAGCCTTTGTAGCTGTAAAAATTATGATATTATTAGTAATGATTATGCAAAACAAGAACTTAAATTAACTTATTTATAGAAAAATCATATTAGAAAGCAGACATTCAATATAAGATAATGAATTTAATTGGCTGAGTCTGGGTCACCAGCAGAGCACTCACGAGTGTGCCACTCATAGTGGGTTAGCACATGTTGGTGTCTTTGCACATTATAGTGTTAAGGGAAGCAACCAAGGGTAGAGAAAAGGAAGAGAAAAATCCAGACAAGCACCAATATAGGAGACAGTGTGAGAAATGAATTATTAAACTCTCTGGCTAGGAGGAGAGGTTTCTCACCACAATCAAGGCCAGCTTCTTCTGCTGCTGTTTTGCCCTCTGAGTCCTTTATATCTGGAGATGGTGAGTTGTTTAGCAAGGAAGGAGCAGAAAGGGGATGCTTCTCACACTTTCCATGAGCCAGTTCTTCTCCTGGTGGAAGTCCCATCTGGGTCGCCATCTGTTAGTGGAGGGGAGAGGTCCTCCTCCTGACAGGCTACTAGTGGGAGTTGATTACTTGTGCTATCCCAAGGAAAAGAATCTTCTAAAAATTGTGATAACTTCTTATAGTCAAAATAAGCATTTACTATTTCGGTATCTGGAATTGGGCTACTGTAACCTAAATATGTGAAAGTATCTTTGAAATTGGGAAGTGAATTGAGGCAAAAAGAGTTTTGAGGAGGGTAGAACCCACCCTTATTGCCTTGAAGAGAGATACTATTGGTAGAAATATGGATGTTAACATATTTCACTAGTGAGGGCTCAGAAGGAAGGGATTGGCAGAATAAGAGTCATATGAGGAAACCTACATCTGAGTGGATCTGGGAAGACTTCTTTTCTTTTCTTTTTTAATAGAAAGGCTTTATTTAGTCTTTATAGTAATTATGCTCTTGACCACCATGTTCTTTTGATTTACACTAGTCACTTAAATAAAGAAAAATCAAACTTAATTCGAAATTTTATAAAAATCATACTTGTTTCTTATTGTCATTTTTTTTTTTAGAAGCATGGTATTGGGTAGAAACTTTAGAGTCCCCGGAATAAAGGACATTTTTATCTGACTGATGAGGAAAAACAAAATTAACTATGATCTACATTTAATGAGCTCTCATTTAAAGAGAACATACTTGCTAAAATTTGACATGAAATTAATATACACTTGTTTATTTACATATTCACTTAAAAAATGTAGCATCTTCCTCCATTCCTTCATCTCTGTCTCTCTCGCATAAATATGTGCATTACTTTCTAAGTCCATCACTTAATACTTAGTTTTTGCAGAATCATTTTGAAGTAAAGTACACATTATGACACATCACCTCAACAAATTCAACATAAATATCTTAAGAACAAGAACATTTTTCTATATAATCACAATACCATTAACACACCCGAGTTCTTATATGGACTCTATGAGAAATGTAAATTTGAGCTTTCTCTGCACTAATAGAAGGGTTTGGAATAGATATTTACTGGACCCAGACACATTATCTTTCTTTTTTAAGTTCAAGAAATGCCTATCCATGTCTAATATTCTCACCATCCTGTCAGTCCCCGAAAGTGATTTTTCTACTCAATGCTATTCAAAATCATGCCCCTTCTGGAAAGAAATTATCATAAATGTAGCAATTTATTCTTCTTTATGCCCTGAGAATAAACTCAGAGTAAGGTGAACTTGTAATGCCAAGTCAGACTCTGAGAGAACACATCTGTTTGGTGTCAGCAGCTGTGGCTTTGGTCATGGAATTCATTTTTAAAGTGATGAACAGGGATGAAGTGGGGTGGTTTTGTTTATCTGTTTGGTTTTAATGATGCTCACAAATAATGACAGAAGGAAATATGCTACAGTTAATAACTCTTCTTCAACTGATTCTGAAGCACATGAATGTAAAATATTCTTAAAATTCAGAAGGAAAAGCAAAAACCAAATCTGTTTTCCTTTATAAATTCTATAAGGGAAGCACAATTCAAGTCAACTTCCTTTGTGGCAGAGTCACTACCTACAACACAACTAACTACAGCCTCCTCATCTCTAGAGAGAGGACCTATAAAAATATATGAAAATTGCCCTAGCCAGCTTGGCTCAGTGGATAGAGCATCAGGTTGAGGACTGAAGGGTCCCAGTTGGATTTTGGTCAAGGGCACATGCCCCAGTAGGGGGCATGCAGGAGACATTGATGTTTCTTTATCTCTCTCCCACTCCCTTCCTCTCTGAAATCAATAAAAATATATTTTTGAAAAGCAAGGCAGAGAAGGCAGCCAATAAAATATTATTAATAAAGGGTTATAGAGTGTCTTCTAGTGCAGAAAACTAGAAATTAATTACACTGGGAAAACTGAGAGTCAGTGTAGAATCATCAGAGGCAGGGAGCTGGATGCAGCTGGCGTTAATTCCCCAGTTCTGTGGCCAGTCTCATCTATGAGAAGAGCGACATTCTGCCACTTCAGGGAACGCACCCAAGCAAATGGACAAAGGTAGTAATGCTTGGAAATTGGCCACTGAGGTAGGACGCCTGAGGGCTATGAGAAGGGAGCCTCAGTCTTTTGTGGCCTTGTTTATTCTCATTCTTTTTTTCTCCCTGTCTCCTCCCACCTTCTACTTAACCAACTTCCTCTCAAGTTATCTCAAATATTACCTCCTTAATACCTTCTTTGATCACCAGCTAAGCTTTATTCCTTCCTTTATTATCATCCATAACTTCTAAATTTTTCTGTCCTGTGTTGTATGGGGTATATATTTTATTTTCACTAATTGAAAATATATATTAAAAAAAAACAAAATAAAAACCAGGGACCTTGTAAATTCATTTCTCTTTTAGTGTCTAGCAAAGTCTCTTGCACACAATTGAAACCCTCAGAATTTTGTTGAGTGAATTTACTAAATCGAATGTGCCCTGAAAACAAAGTATCACAGGGAAATAAAATTCTAATATTGTATTATGATCAAGCAAAAAAGGTACTATAAAATATTTTTTATTAAAAATGCCAAATGAAGCAAGGATTTACAAAGAAAAATTCAAAGCACAAGGTGATTCGATATATATTCTTTCAACCTGACTGTGATAACTTTTCTATAGCACCTATAGCTTTTGTTATCTGGTTTCAAGCCTTTACTTGTTAAATACAACTGTAGTATTATTATTTACAAAGTTCTTATAAATCCCATAGGATTGAAATCAGCACAGTTGAATATATCATTATTCTCATAGCGGGTAATATCTGTTCATCTGTATCCCTCTGAAGTATCTCTTTACTAAGCACCAAATTATATCTTTTTCTTGCTCTGTATGGCTTTTTAGTCAATGTGATTGATGTCATTCTGTTCTATTCAATTTACCTTCCAGCACCAGCCTCTTTCTTACTTATGGCCTTGTTTCAAATTCAAAGTGCAATCTGCATCAATTTAATTTATTAAAATTGTTTAAAATCATATGTATGCAAATAGACATTTTATAGTAGAAATGGGAAAAGATCTTCATAATCAGGCATGTTTGGACTAACAAAAACAGAAATAGAAAAATACAGAAGAGAAGTTGAAGTTGTAGGAATTTATTAGTTGGCTTTCATCCAATGGTTATGAATTTTCTTCTAGCGGTATTTGAAAGATAGTCATTTTATTTAGGATCTCATAAGATTGTGGTCCATGAATTAGAAAGGATTCCAACTGTATATGTCTAGTCTTACCTTCAGTTGTGCAGCATCATTTTTAAAACATATTTTTATTGATTTCAGAGAGGAAGGGAGAGCCAAAGAGAGATAGACACATCAATGATGAGAGAGAATCATTGATCAGCTGCCTCTTGAACGCCCACTACTAGGGATCGAGCCCACAACATAGTCATGTTCCCTGACTGAGAATCAAACTCTGACCTTCTGGTTCATAGGTCAATGCTCAACCATTGAGCCATGCTGGCTGGGCTCTGCAGCATTATTTTTAAATGATATTTTATGAGTACACATGGGGGAAACATATCTAAGGATTATTGACTTACAGTTACATTGGTAGATTATGCTGAACATGTGACAGACAATGCTTGTACATGGATATGTATAATATATAATGTTATTTTGTGACTTCATTGATGAATATTACAGTCAACATGTGTATGTATTGGTTTGATTCACTGTTCTACTATACATAAAACATACAAGAAGAAAATCAGTGGTTTGAGTTACTAGTATGGAATAAAGTAGTATTCACTCATTTTTCTCTTTAATTTAAACTCCAAACATGATGTGGGCAATACCCTTTTCTAAATATGTGGATATCACTGCTTTTAGTGTTCAAAAGGGATGAAAATTAGGATATGGCCCAGTAAGAAGGTAAAATCAACCATTATAATTCAAACAAGTCTTCATCTCTGCCATGATATTTTATATAAAGTTTCATGTTTTTCCACAGCCACAATTACAGAAATAAGAGAACATGTAATACTAGTCTATACAGTGTCTCAGCAAAGCAAGCTCATTTGAATCATTTAAATATGTGAAATGACAATTTTCACATGAAAATCTTTTTTTTCTAAAGAATCCTGGGCTTTAATTCAGATTTAAATTCCACTTTTGTCTCTCATTGGCTGTATAATGTTGGGTAAATTTAATAAAGTTTTCTGGTTTTATATGTCTCATTGGGAAAAAGTGATTAAATGAGATACTGCATGTGAAAATGCATTATAACATGTTATAATACACTTTAGAATTCTTTATAGTATTTACATTTTAGATGTGACAATTAAAAATCACCTCCAGGGGAAATGCAGTTCCCTTTATCTGTTTTGACATCTGTATATAGTCTTTCAGTTTTTGTTATTTTTAATACAAAAGAGGTCTTTCTCTGTCCAACTTGTTGCCCAATAATCTCAAGAGAGAACTTCTCATCACTTAAGTTTTACCAGACAAGCCAATGAACAAATACGTCTGAAGTCCATTAATTGTAGGATGGATGTTATTCCTAGTGGATAGCATCCAATTCAGCCAAACAAATAAATTTTCAAAGCCTCATTTTGTTGAGTGAAAGCAAGCCACCCTGTGAATTTAGTTATGAAGAAATGCTTTTGGAAATCAATAAAACAGCAGGTTTTCCCAACCCAACATCCTTTCTGCCAATAAGTATATACATTTATAAGAAGGAAAAATATGACATTTAGGGAGATTTCAGTAGAACTAAAGATTATATTCCACTTGATATATTCAGAGAGAATTTATAGGTGGCATGTTTAAACTTGCCTCTCAAGAATATTAATTTGTTATGACTGCATGAGAACAGCTGGGGCCAAGGACTGAACTGAGATCACAGCTGGACAAACAGCAGACTTTCACCCCCATGAAGGTTATGTCTGGTCAGAACCACCATTTCCTGCCAGTGCTATTTCATCCACCCGGGGATATCCCCCAATTTCTCTTCCAAAATTATATTCTCTATATTAAAGGCATCTGAAATGTTATCAGTTCTGAGAAGAGGGGGTATTTAGAGTGCAAATATTCTGGGAATATTTGTTTTCCCCACAGTATTAACTCAATAATTGCCTCAGTACTGGAGGAACCCCAGGAAATTTCTTATGAATATTGCTTAGAACATTTCAAATTTTATTTAGTTTATGGTAGAAGAGGCAAAGACTATTAAGGAAAAGTTTACAGTGCTTTCTCTAACTCTTTCCACCTTAAAAAAACAATGTGCCTGTCTGGCCAATGTGGCTCAGTGGTTGAACATTGACTTACGAACTAGGAGGTCACTGAACAGTTCCCAGTCAGGACACATGCCCAGGTTTCAGGCTTGATCCCCATTGGGGATCTTTGATTTTTCTCTCACTACTGATGTTTCTATCTCTCTCTCCCTCTCCCTTCCTCTATGAAATCAATAAAAATATATTAAAAACAACAATAACATGTCTAACAGATGCTCATTTTTTTCTGTAAAATTTTTTGATACTATTTTGAATGAATTGTGTTATTCTTAGTTGTTTTAATAGAAATATTAATTCCTTTTATTTTTATTATTTTATTGAGGTAAAATTCACATCTATATATATAAAAGCCTAACTGACTGACTGAACAACTGGTTGACCAGTCACTATGATGTGCACTGACCACCAGGGGACAGACGCTCAATGCACAGGATTGGGCTCCCTCCTGTCTGGATCTGACCTGTGAGGATCAGGCTGAAACCAGCTATCCAACATCCCCCGAGGAGTTCCAGATTGGGAGAGAGTGCAGGCCAGGCCGAGGGATCCCACCAGTGCACAAATCCATGCACTAGGCCTCTAGTGACTTAATAATTTAATCATTTTAAAGTGTACAATTTAGTAGTTTTTATGATATTTACAATATGGTACAACCATTACTACTACCTAATTCCAGAATATTTTCATCACCCTAAAAAGAAAATTTCACATTTATCAAAGCAGTCACTCTCCACCTGCCCCTCACCTCAGCCACTAGCAACTTCTAATCTTTTTGTCTCTATAAATTTATACCAGTGGAATTGCTTGGTCGTATAAGAAATCTATGTTTAACTTCCTGAGGAAAGGCCAAAATGTTTATTCCACAGTGGATGTAGCACTCACAAACAATGTAATTTCTTTACTTCCTCACCAATGCTTGCAATTTTCTGGGTTTTATGTTTGTTTAAACTGTAGTCATCCTCGTGGGTGTGAAGTAATATCTCATTGTAGTTTTTATTTGCATATACCTAATGGCAAGTGGTATTCAGCATCTTTGCATGTGCTTACTCTTCACTTGTATATATGCTTTGGTGAAATATCTATTCAAGTTCTTTGGCCATTTATTGTCTTTTTGTTGTTAAATTTTAAGAGTTCTTTATATGTTCTGATTACTGGAGTCTCATCAAATATATGATTTGCACATCTTTTCTCCCATTCTGTGGACTGTCTTCCTGCTTTTTTATAATGTTTTCTGAACTATAAAAGTTGTTAATTTTGATAAAGTTCAAAGTACTTCATTTTTGTTTTGTTTCTTATGCTTTTGACATCATAATTAGGAAACTGCTCACTAATCCAAAGTCACAAAGACCTGCACTATATTTTATTCCAAAGTTTTTATAATTTTAGCACTTACATTTAGGTCTTTGATTCATTTTGCATTAATTTTACATATAGTATGAAGTTGGGGTCAAAGTTTATTCTTTTGTATGTAGATATCTATCTGTTTCAGCTCTCTTGGCAATCTTGTTGATAATCAATTGATCGTGCACATAAGGGTTTATTTCTGTGCTTTTTATTATATTCCACTGATCATAATGTTGTCCTTATGCCAGTATCATACTATTTTGTAGCTTTGTGTTAAGTTTTGAAATAAAGATGTGTGAGTACTCTAACTTTGTACTATTTCTTTTTCAAGATTGTTTTGGCTATTCAGGGTTCCTTGCAATTCTATATGCAATTTAAGATCCACTTAATCTTTTCTGAAAAAAAAAGTTAGAAATTTGGTGAAATTACTTTGAATCTGTAGATAAGTTTAGTAATTATTTCCATATTAACAATATTGAGTCTTCAATCAATGAACACATCATGTTTTTCCATATTTAATTTAGGTCCTCATTTTCATAAAGAAATGTTTTATAGCCCTAGTTGGGTAGTGCAGTTGGTTGGAACATCGTCCCATACTCCAAAAGGTCTGATTCCCGGTCAGGGCCCCTTCCCTAGGTTGCGGTTTTGATCCCTGGTCAGGGCATGTATGGGAGGGAGGCAACTGATGTTTGTTTTTTTTCTCTCCCTGTTTCTCTTTTTCAAATTGATAGAAAAAAACATTCTCATGTGAGAATTTTTTTAAAAAAAGTTTTATAGTTTTCAGTGTACACTAGCTAAATTTATTCCTAAATATTAGTCTTATTGATGATTCCTTGTACACAACAAGATGCTTCTCCCTTTTGCTTCCAGGTTCTTTCTTTATTGGTAGCTTTGACAGTTTGATTATAATGCGTGTTGGTGTATATCTCTCTGAGTTTTTCCTACTTGAACTTGTGGAGTTTCTTGCATGTGTAGATTAAAGTTTTTCATCAAGTTTGAGAAGTTTTTGGCTATTATGTCTTCAAATAATCTTTCTTTCTTTTCTCCTGCTCTCTCTTTTCTTTCCTCCTTCCCCAATTCTATTGTCTTTTTGCTCCCATGACTGGATAATTTAAATGGATTTCAACTTCTCTGATTCTTTGTCTTCTCAAATCTACTGAGAAATGTTAGTGAATTTTTCCTTTCAATTATTATAGAGTGCAATTTCTATTTTTTAAACAATTTCTGTTTTTCTTAAAATTGATGTTCTCTATTTGGTGACACATTTTTACGGTTTACCTTTGTTTTTTGTCTGTGATATCCTTTACTCTTGGTCATATATATTACAGTTGTTTTAAAGTGTTTTTACTTTTTAGTATCCAATGTCTGGGCTTTCTCAGAGGCAGTTTATATTAATTATTTTTATTCCTGTGTTATTGACACAGTTTTAAGTTTGGGCTAGGGCATATCCTTTTAAATTCTGACTTAAGCAATAGTAGCTATGTAGAACTTGTACCACAATTGTCCATGTCTATGAGGTATTCATCCTGTTGAATGCCACAGGGAGGTAGGATTTTTTTCTTATGCTTATATTTGGTCCTATAGTCTTCCAAAATGGTAAAAATAGAAGGAAATATACATATTGATCATTTGTAACACCTAATACTTGAGAATAAGATAGCTATTGATGTAATTTCCAAGCTCCCACTCTCACCTCCCAAAACACACACAGATTCTCTATGAGTTTGTGTTTCAATCCTGGAAATGTTGTAGAAAAATTAATGGTGGTTGGCAGAATTCTCCTCTAAAAGTGGAGGACTGTCTACCTGGTTTAGTTGTTTGGCATGGAGCAGACACTGAGGAGAAGTGAAATAACTTTCTGCCCTATTTATTTTCTGTTTCATAAAACATTGCTTATAGAGTTACAGGTATATTTTTCTTAATTCAGCACCTGGAGCTGAGTAGCAGTTGGAAATTCCAGACTTAAGTAATAGTTTCTCTATCAGTCTTTATTTTTGGAAGGTGTGAATTTTCATCTTGTTCTGTTTCTTCATAGGTATTTCAGTGATAAATTAGAGAAGTTGCAGCAGAAGTTCCCAGCCAGCTGCACTTTAAGCTGGGAGGAGTGTGTTCTTTGTATTCACACGTGTCCTGCAGCCAAAGCACACTATCATATTCCTTTGGAAGTTTTTATTTTTTTTTCCCTCCAGCTGAACCAACCCTGACTGGAAATCTTTAAAGTTGATGGACTGTAAAGTGATCAGATTCACTTGACACTACGTAAAGCACAAAGCCTTTGGGTTTCATTATTTGAGCTGGATTTAATGAGCCATATGAGAAAAATAAAATTAACACCTCGTTATTGCGGGATGTTTAACACAAAGACAATTTGCAGCACAGGGAGATGTCCAACTTAATCTGAGGTCCTAGCTACCATTGAGGGTTCGTGTTGTTCAGTGCGGTTCCCAGGAGGTATGAACTGCAATTTCTGTGCAGCTATGTCCTGACTTGAGTTGAGAACCTAGAGCATTAGCAATCGGAAGGATGGGTGCCCTGGCTATGTTCTGTCACGTTGACTATATTAAATGTGCTTTTATCTTAGGCTCCGATTCCCTTTATAACTTGAACAAGAACAGGGGTTGCAATTAAATGAACAAGTCGCCACGTGAAAATACTCTATTAGCACAGCACATCTGTGGGAAACAAGCAAGAGAAGTCACAGGGCTGCTGATGGGACCATTCATTTCACCTCCCTCAGAAAGGACATTTAGCTTTCCTAAAACGCGTTCAGAAGAGAAAGCCATCAGTCTTTACACACTCACATGTGCATTTGCATACACACACGAGGTGCCTTTGGTTTCATCTGCCTCTGCTCTGAATCCATGTTACCTTCACCAGAAGCTTGAAGTCTAATGGTTTAATCTGATTAAACTTCCATTAGGGGCATCTGAGAGCACATATTCAGGTAACTTAATTTTAAAACTGAATTTTTATTAGCATTAACAGCAAACACATCTGCAGCAACTGTTCAAGTAGAAATAAAGAAATAGATTAAATTGAGATGACCTTATCCTATGTAAGCCTGTGATGTTGCTTTACTTCACAAAAACACACTCTTGTAGTTGGCCTTCAATTGTGAGGCTCATCCCATTTGGCCTTTCCCTGTATTTCTATACCAAAATCCTATTTCTTCCCATGCTTCCCTGTAGATCAGTCCTATTCAATAGAACTTTGTGCACTTACAGAAATGTCCTATACCTGCAGGATCTAGCAAGGTAGCCAGGAGCCACAAGAGCCTATTGAACACTTGAAATGGAGTGAGTACAACTGAAAAACTGAACTTTATATTTTACTTCATTTTGATTACTTTACATTATTATTTAAATAATCTCATGGCTAGTGACTCTGTGCATGACAGCATAGCTCTAGATTCTTACTATTTACAGTTTGGACCCTACACCAGTAGCATCACCTGGGACCTTTTAGGTGTTCAGAGTCCTGGATCCCACCTTAGACATTACTGAGTCTCGATCTGCAGTTAAATGCGATTCCAGGTGATTGCATGTCCTGTAAAGTTGAGAAGCACTGCTCTAGAAAACTACTCGTCCTTCAGAATTCAAGTCAATTGTCATTCCTTTAGGTATTCAGGACAAACTTACCAGCAACAGGCACAGAGCCAAGGGCCCATAGTACTTTTAGGGGCCCATGCAAATGTTTTAATTTATTTTAAAATCAGAAGAAAAATGTGAACTTCTTAGTCCAAGAAAATATTCTAATTTAATAGTAATCATATGTAGTATTATGGGCAGAGTTGTGTTTCCCCAAAATGCATACCTCAGAATGTCACAGTATTTGGAGATAGAATCTTTTAAAAATAATGAAGTTAAACTGAGGTCATTAGGGAGGATCCCTAATTCAACATGACTGATGTCTTTAAAAGAGGAGGAAATTAGGACATAAATGTGCACAAAAGGAAGTTCATATGAAAACAGGAAGAAGATGGTCATGTGTGAACCAAGGGGAGACCTCAGTAAAGAACAATTTCGCCAACACCTTTTTCTCAGATTTCTAGCCTCCAGAACTGTGAAATAATACATTTCCATTTAATCTACTTAGTCTGTGACACGTTGTTATGGTAGTCCTAGCAAGCTAATATATATAGTATGAGACTTTTTCTTTCTTTTTTTAATCCTCACCTGACTTTAGAGAGAGTGGAAGAGAGAGGGAAAGACAGAGAGAAACACTGATATGAGAAAAACACATCGATTTTTTGTCTCTTGCACGTACTCTGACCAGGGCCTGGGCCAGGGAGGAGCCTGCAACCAAGGTACATGCCATTGACCGGAATCAAACCCAGGACCCTTCAGGCCCATAGGCCGATGCTCCATGCACTGAGCCAAACCTGCTAGGATGAAACTTTTTTTTTTTTTTTTTTTTAATTTTATTATTTTTTTATTTTTTTTTAAATTTCATTGCTTAAAGTGTTACAACAAGTGATAGATAAGTATTACAACAGATGATAGATAGATCTCCATTTTTTCCCCTTGCCCTTCCCCCTCCTCCTCCCTAACCCCCAGTTTCCCAACGTAATAACTAGAGATTCATGCACCGTTGAGGTCCTTCAGCCTGGCCTGCACCCTCTCCCAATCCAGGAGCCCTTGGGGGATGTTGGACTGCTGGTTTTGGCCCAATCTCTGCAGGCCAGGCCGAGAGACCCCACAGTACGTGAATCTGTGCACTAGGCCTCTGGTATGAGTATAAGATCTTTGGTTAATCTCTCCCCACCCTTCCCTTTTCCCCTTCCCTCTGAGGTTTATCAATCTGTTCCATGTTTCCATGCCTGTGCATTGAATGTCTGCCCCCTGGTGGTCATTGTGTGTCATAGATACTGGTCAAATGGTTGAACGGTCAAATGGTTGAACAGTTGAATGGTTGCTTAGGCTTTTATAGAGAGAGAGAAAGGTTACTATTAAAATATGTTGATGTAGGTTCTCACTTTTTCATTCATTTGTTCGTCTAACAACCATTATCTTTGATTTTACAAAAGTCTTATATTGGTTGCAGCAAGAGATAAAAATCAATTAGATATGTCTATAAGACTATATAATAAATGAATATTTTATCAATTTGTTTTTAATCTCCCCCATTGGAATATAAGCTCTGGAAAGGAAGAGTGTGTTGACTAAATTTGTGTGAACTTAATGAATGGCTGAGCAAGACTATAGAATAAAGTCCATTGTTTGAGTTGTAGGATAATAATCTAAACAGGCTGTTGTTGTTGCTATTTTATTATATCAATTTTATTGGGGGATTTTTTTCAAACACATATTTCTAAGCATCTTAACTTGTCAAACACCAATGAAGCTCTCCCTCTCTGTTCCAAGCTGTTTGACTTATATTGTTCCTTGGTCCCCTTTCCTCTCTCTCTTTAACATTTTAAACTAAATATTTCCCTCCCACCTCTGGCCTCACAGGTTTTTCCCTTTATGTCCTTCTTTGATGTAGCATTGCAAAACCTTTGACTCCTTCTGGTAAAATAGACACTTTTTTGGGGTGGTGGAGGCAGGGAAAAGAGAGTTGGAGGGTACCATGTGAAGGGAGCAAATGGGGCTGGCAGTTTCAGGGTTTACTTTGGTGGGCTAGGGGGAAGAGGGTATTTGTGAACACTGTGAGACTTTCATGTTTGTGCTTCTCATTTATTAAAGAAGAATCTTGTTTTCAATATGCCCTATGATTCAATAGAAAGCAAAGACATGAATAAAAAAATAATACTAAAGAGACATGATGATTTCCTATTAGCATCCCTAGGTCTATGCTTTTCGTTCTAGTCATCTATTGCTACCTAACAAATTACCTCCAAACCAATAGCTTAAAAGAACAAATATTTATTATCGCACAGTTTTTGTGAGGCTGGGATCTAGGTGCAGTGTATGTTGCTATTGGTAGGATCAGTTCCTCACAAGTTATTGGAGTTCCTTGGCTCATGGGCATCTCCATAAGCAGCTGACACACAGCAGCCGGCTCTCTTCAGAGCAAGCAAGCCAGAGAATGAGGAGAAGTGAACAAGACGAAAGAAGAATTTTAAAAAATTCTGATCTCAGATGTGCCACCTCTACATTTGTTAGGAGCAAGCTATGAAGTATAATTCTCAATCAAGGGTAAGGGGTTACATGAAGGCATGGATACTAGAAGGTGGGGATCATGGGAGTCATCTAACAGATACCTACCACACTCTAGTTGCCACTTAATAAATATATTTTGAAGAAAAAGTACAATGTGGGAGACACAGGTAAGAAACAAGTACATTTGGAGAAGGAAAGGGGTACAGAAAAGGCTCGTTAGTAGAGGAGAGAACACACTTTAGCTGGACTTTAATGGTGAGTAGGATTGGTCATATGTGGTGAATGAAAACATACTCATAGGTAAAGAAATAGCACCAATGAAAACCTAGAGGAAAGAAAATGGGACAGGAAAAATATTAGATCTGATATCATTAAAAGTCCCACTCCATGTAGATGATAAAGATTTTATTATAAGCTAGAGTAATGAACTTTTATTCTTGGCAAGTGGTTCCTGTCTTAGTCAACTCGGGCTGTTGATCAAAACATCATAAGCTTTGCAACTTAAACAACGGACAGTCATTTCTTACCATTTTGGAGGGTGAGAAATCCAAGATTGGGTGCCATCATGTTTGGGTTCTGGTGAGGGCTGTCTTCCTGGTTTGCAGACAGTTTGTGTCCTCACATGGTCCAGAGAGAGCAGGGAACATTCTGGTCTCTTCTTATAAGGACAGTAATCTCATCCTGAAGGCCCTTAAAGGTTAGGGCTTCATCGTATGTATTTCAGGGGGACTCAAACATTCATTCCCTAACATGGCCTTGTTCAGAATTTCTGCAAAGAACCTAAAATTCATAAAGAGTCACACTACATTTCTCAAGATGTTCTCCTCATCCAAAGATTTAAAAAAGGCAGATGTCACTGTGTTCGTTCAGTTGGCTTCCCCTGATCTTGAAAATGGTCCACACTCATCCTTCCTCTCTCAGCCACTTTGGTTAATGCACTTGCCATACAGTGATTTTGCAGCACAGCCATCAGACTTTTCCAACTTGTTCTGAAGTTTATAACTTGGATTGCTTTGGAAGTTAAAAAGGAAAAATGCACGTTAATTAAGGTCACATAAGGTTTTGAGCTGTGTGAGATACATAATAGAGTTAAGAGCAACGGCACCTTTCCCTTTGGTTTCCAACTAGAAGAAATTTCTCTGTAGGGAATTGTCTGAGTACGGGAGAAAACACCACACATTAGGCTTATTGTAGAAAGGCCGGAACACATTCAAAGTCTAACGGGAACGGAATCATTCGAGTGTGGTTATCACATCCTGTTGCTTGTTCCCTGCTGCCATTCACCGTGTGGGTGGGATGAGAGCACAGGCATATATATCTATGTAGAAACAAATGTATCTTTAATAAGGAGCTCTAAGGTATATGGGCTTGGTTCAAAATAAAATAGCCAACACGGATTCCTTGGGACAAAATTACTCAACATTGTATGTATTAGGTGAGTTCCTGAATTAACTATAAATGTTTCAAAGTCTATGGTTATATTTTAAGTAGCTTGTCTTTGAATGATAGAAAGAAAGAATAATTGAGGACAGTCAAAAATTGTTTTGTCTTTTCAATTTGTCACATTTTTTTAAAAAAGAATAATTTATTTTTATTTGAACACTAGGCAAATTTTAAAGTGATACACCATGGAAAATTCTGAAATTTTAACTTTAAAAAATGTTTTCACATTTTTATTTATATTACTGTTCAACCTATTACTTTAATGCCATCAGGAAATAGGGGGAGGGATCGAAGGATTTTAAATGACTTAAAAAGCAAAGGCATGCAAGTGATCTGTTACGAGGAGATGTAAAACTACATTGTAAAAACGTGTGCCGTGTCGGTTTCTTTAGAGGAAGGCATGGGTAGGTGAGGGCTGGAGATGATGGGGGGAGAGTGCAAAAGGGGAATGAAAGAGGGTTGTGTTAATGCTAATCTATAGTGTTATGTTATCTTGAACTGTGTGGTATGTCTTCCTTTTATGCTCCCTCCACCCCTTCTTTCCTTTCTTTCCTTTCCCCTCTTCCCTTCCTTCCTTGTTTAAATGGAGAAATAAAAGTTCCCTATACATTGTAAATGACCTCTAGGTAGGTTAGTGGGGTGTTGGAAAGTTCTGATCAACTATAGGCACATGTATGATTTGGGAGACTCTAAAGTCTAAAGGCTGAATCTAGAGTATGCATTCACTCCTATTCTAAAAAAGGCATTGTTTACTACATTATCACCTAAGAAATTGTTGGCCATGTCTTGTCACTTCAGTAGTCCATCTATCTCCTTTTCCTGAGGCCTCACTCTCAAAAACTGGTGTTCTGAGATAAGAATTCCCTTCACACACTACACTAAGTGCCTCCTACCCCGTTTCCCCGAATGTAAGACATCCCCCAAAATAAGACCTACTTAGTTTTGCCTCTTGCTTAAATATAAGGCACCCCCGAAAATAATACCCCCCCAAAATAAGACCTCTCCAATAATAAGGCCTCCCCTGAACATAAGGCCTCCTGATAATAAGGCCCCCCGAAGCTACTGTAACTCTGGACTCTGGGCCGTAGTGGCAGGCACCACTGCGCATCTCACTGTTGGCCACAGCATAGCTGAAGCAGACAGGAAGTGCGAGGTCTCTTTTAATCAGAGAGCCCGCACCACCGCCAGGACAAGCTGCTCTGCTGCCTGGTGCTCGGTCTGCCCTGACGGAGTCTGGCTGACTCACAATGTGAGTCACGCGGGGCAGGAGTCAGGCACATTGTGTGGACAACTATCTGGTTTTCTGCTGACTCCTAAACAAACACATCGCCAAGGCTGATTTTCAGCAGTACGCACTGATATTGTACTACTCCATACCAGTTAGTAAACCTGACCTTGAGTGCCACTCTCCTTTTTTGTTCAACAATAAATTTCCTTTTTTTTTGTTCAACAACAAATGTGCACCGTATTCTTCTTCATGGAAAAATAAGACATCCCCTGAAAATAAGACCTAGTGCATCTTTGAGAACAAAAATTAATATAAGACACTGTCTTACTTTCAGGGAAATAGGGTACCAATGTCATTGTAGATTCCATTTAAATGAATATAGGTCCCATGACATTTGTTTATTAATATTTCTCTGTGAATATGTATTATTGTTGCATTTTATTCATTTCTAGTATGTTTGTTACACATTTCTTTTTCTTTTTCATAAATAACACAACCAATGGAAACAACATTATCGAATATCTCCAACAGTCAGAAGCATTATTATATGGCTTGAAATCATCTGTACAATCTCTGTGTACCTTATTCAGCCTCCACAGCTTCTATTTTTCATCACTATTCTTAATTATGCCAATAAGTCCCATGATAAGACTGCCCTAATTGTAAATTCTCTCTAATTATTACCTTTTCCATATGCCAGATGCATAGAAATTCACAAAAGCTCAATATGTATTTAATAAATGATTGAATACTGAACCAAAATGTGTTTTAACACCTTCACACATAAACTGCTGCAGTAAATAAAAGTTTCTGCTGATGAAAGGTATTTACCCTATTTAATAATTTCAATTAAACCATTTGAGATGTTGAATATAAAGCATTCATTTTCTCAACCCTAGCTGCACTTCCTTGGCAGTTAGGTTTTCTTGAGTCTCTTTGGCTTATGACACAGTACTATATCGAATTTTTTCTAACTGCAAATTTGATTTTCAGCTTATCTCATTGTGCATTGTTATTGTACCTGTCAACAGAGAATTTCTGTAATTGCTCTTTCAAAGCCTGAACAAATTTGGTGATCTGCAGGAGTGATATTTAAAATATGTTAACAAGCAGTGTGGCAATAATCAGTTTGAATGGCTGCCTGCTGGAGCTCTGGGGCCGGATTCTGGAGGCCCCCTTCTGGACTAGGCTTTAACCCTTTAATTTCAGGAGAGTTCATGAAATTATTCCAGGTGAGATGCTAAGGCATAGCGGAGAGTGGCACTCAAGGTCAGATGTACTAACTGCTATGGGTACAATATCAGTGTGTACTACTGAATATCAGCCTTGGCGATGTGTTTGTTTAGGAGTCAGCAGAAAACCAGATAGTTGTCTAAGACTTTAGAACGTGTGTTAGAACTATTGTTCAACTACCTTTAAACTTTTCTTTGGTTTGCAAAATTGCATTTGTCATTGAACAATTACAAAAAAAACACATTCTGCTTGGAGCAAAATATATCCTGTTTTTCTAAGGGAGATTGAATACACTGTCTGGAAGGTGAGAGACCTGAACACACGGACTGACCCTTCGGAACTCTGGTAGGATTTGGGAGTTTTTCCTAAGTGACCCTTCTCCCTGAGTCCAAGTAGTAAACAGGAATGAGTTTAGCATTAACGATGGAGAGAGTGATGGGAGGAACACTCCAGGAAAAGAGAACATTATGTGCAAAGGCTCAGAAGGAAGGATTGTGCTGTAGGAAATTTAGACAACAATGGTTGCATGGGGGGTTAGTGAGAGACAAGGCTGGAGAGATATATAGGAGCTGGGTATAAAAAGATTATAAAAAGCAGTGTATAGTCATCCCGTGACAATAGGGATGAAAGGATCTGGAGTGAAGAGGAAGAAAGTTGCCTCCATACGTAGGATAATAGCAAATCACTGTGGGCTTTGAACTGGGGCTTGAAGGAGATGAGTATTCCTTCTGGGGGAAAGACAGACATTGCCTATTTTCAGTTTTAAAATCAGAACTTTTCACAACTTCTATTACAGGAGGTTTTCTACAGAAGCTTTTTATAACCACTTAATGGCCTTGGGGAAGAACTGATATGAAATGTTATGGTAGAGTCAAATCCTATTTATTGTTTAGAGAAAAAAAAAAAAAGAGTCTTTAGGCATTAGACTGAGATGTTGAAGGCTATCACACAGTCCTAAAAAGATCTATTTGATCACCTGTATCTGAGTCGTAACCCAGACCACTAATGACATAAAACTTTCTTCCTGCATGACTTTCTCCTTCCAGCAAGGCTCAGTCAGAAGCAGACAGCCCATTGTTCAGGGATCAGAACCCATTTGCAACTGGAGCTCTGTGTGTGCAACACTGCAAGCATGAAGAACAGAGGCCTGCCTCATGATCAGGCCGACAGGGAGTTATCCTTCCCTCTCTAGCTTTTAGCACTAGTACTTCTGTTGATAACTTGGAGATGCTAAGCCCCTCAAGCAGAGGAAACATCCTCTGAAGAGGTTAAGTATGAATCAGTTAGTTTCCCAATGAAAACTTACCAAAAATTCTTTCTTTCCTAAGTGCTAGTGAATTTGAGATATAAAAACCAGATTGATTAATATCTCACTTTTGACTATTTGCAAACTTTAAACTATAATAATTATTAATTTTCTGAGGAATCTCCATACTGTTGTCCACAGCATTTGTACATTTTACATTCCCACCAATGGTGCACAAGGGTTCCAATTTCTCTATATCCTTGCTAATACTTTCTTTCTTTTTTTAATAGTAGCTATCCTAATGGGTATGAGGTCACTGAGCATAGACTTTTATAATCCAAGACAATAAAAGAGATCTTGGTTTCTGAGTATAAGCTTAGGTTATAAAATTATAAAATCTTATTAAATTAATAATCTTTCTGATAATACATAGATTTTTTTCAACATTTATTTGCCCTTTACTCTTCTACCTCTCCCCACCCCGCTTTCCCTCTGGTAATCACCATGCTGTTGTCTGTGTCTAGGAGGTGTTTTTGTTTTTCTTCTTTTTTTCTGTTTTGCCTAATTCCTTCAAGTTTTTTACTCAGCAACTCAATTCCTCTCCCCCCCTGATAGCTGTCAACCTGTTGTCTACACCTGTAGGTTTGTTTCTATTTTGTTTGTTAGTTTATTTTGTTGGCTAGATATCATATATGAGTGAGATCATATGGTATTTGTCCTTCTTTGACTGGCTTATTTCACTTAGCACAATACTCTCCAGGTCCATCCATGCTGTTACAAAGAGTAAGATTTCTTTCCCTTTTTATGGCTGAATAGTATTCCATTGTATAAATATGTACCACAACTTTTTTAAATCCACTCATCTACTGATGGGCACTTGGGCTGCTTCCAAATTTCGCCTATTATAAATAATGCTGCAATGAATATGGGGTGCACATATTCTTTCAAATTAGTGTTTCATTTTCTTTGAGTATCTTCTCAGAAGTGGAATCTCTAGGTCATAAGGTAGTTCCATTTTTATTTTTTATTTTTGGGTATTCCATACTGCTTTCCTCAAGTGGCTGTACCAATCTGCATTCCCACAAACAGTGCACAAGGGGTTCCCTTTCCCCACTTCCTGGCCAATACTTGTTGTTTGTTTATTTATTGATGATAGCCATTCTGACAGGTGTGAAGTAATATTTCATTGTGGTTTAAGTTTGCATTTCTCTGAGGATCAGTGATTGAGCATTTTTTTATACATCTGTTGGTCATTGGTATGTCCTTTTTGGAAATGTGTCTCTTCCGGTCCTTTGCCCATTTTAAAATTGGTTTGTTTGGGTTTTTTTGTAATGTGTTTTGTAAGTATTTAATCAGTTTTGGATATTAACTCATCATATGTATCAGAGAATATGTTCTCCCATTCAGTGGGTTGTCTTTTCAATTTGTTGTTGGCTTAATTTGTTGTGTAAAGACTTCTTAGTTTGATATAGTCTAATTTATTTATTTTTTCTTTTGTTTCCTTTGCCCAAGGAGCTATGTCAGAAAAAGTATTGCTATAAGAAATGTCCAAGATTTTACTGCCTATGTTTTCTTCTAGGATTTTTATGGCTTTGAGTCTAACATTTTAAGTCTTTATTCCATTTTGAGTTTATTCTTGTGTATGGTGTAAAAGGTGGTATAGTTTCATTTTTTGCACATCTCTGTCCAATTTTTCCAACACCATTTATTTAATAGCTTATTTTTATTCCATTGTATGTTCTTGCCTCCTTTGTCAGATATTAATTGACCACAAAAGCATGGGTTTATTTCTGGGTTCCCTATTCTGTTCTATTGAATCTGTATGCTTTTATACCAGTACCATGCTGTTTTGAATACTCTGGCATTGTAATATAGTTTGATATGAGATAGCATCATGCTTCCAACTTTGTTCTTCTTTCTCAAGATTGCTGTAGCTATTTAGGGTCTTTATGATTTCATATAAATTTTTGGAGTATTGTTTCTGGTTCTTTGGAACATGTTGAATCTATAGATTGCTTTGGGTAGTATGGAAATTTTAATGATGTTAATTCTTCCTATACATGAACATAGTGTATGCTTCTACCTATTTGTATCATGAACAGTTATTGACACTCATATATCATATTCAGAATATAAGTCACTGCCCATATCTAGCTTCAAGGAACTCTGGGAAACTCTGTAGTTTCTAGCTAGACAGCACTGTTCTCAGCTGTCCATTACTACCACAGGAAGATAGAGGAGTGATTATTGGCATTGTGAGTAAAATTATGATAAATAGATATTATTGAATAAAATGCAGCAACAGTGAGTATCAATGAGCTGTATATATTCCAGCAATATGGATAGTTCTTCAAAACAGAATGAGGAATAAAACAAAAATAGAGGGGGAGTGAGGATGGGCTAAAATAGAATACATTAATAAATAAGTGTAAATACATGAATAATTCCTATAAACTAGTCTGGGGCCTGGAAAGGACAAATGATAATATTGTGCTAAGAAATGAAAGTTCAGTCAGCCAGATCTGCATACTAAATCTAGTTCTAGCCATATGGTATAGGAAGTTACATACATATTCTAAATCCAATTTTT
This sequence comes from Murina feae, assembly GCA_004026665.1. Taxonomy (NCBI): domain Eukaryota; kingdom Metazoa; phylum Chordata; class Mammalia; order Chiroptera; family Vespertilionidae; genus Murina; species Murina feae. The sequence goes on along the minus strand of PVJC01009604.1, from coordinate 3,427 downwards.
TTCTGATCTTAAAATGCTAATTATAAACTTACAGGAGTAAGATAAGCTTGTATATTTAAGGTTCTTATTATAGTGCTAGACACATAGTAAATTCTCAGCAGAGATTAGCTGTTATTACTATCTTTTTATTATTTTTGTTAGAAATATTGCATAAATATAGAGATCAGGATCTTGTATAAAGTTGACTTTTGGTCGGATGCACAATGAAAAACCAAGAGTGTATTGATTACAACAGTTACAGAAGAATAAGCCAGGAGGTATTCAGTCATATACCAAGTATTTATTAAGTGCTTATTATGTGTCAGTTCTCTGGGATACAAAGGTAAGTAAGAACTAGCATGGGCTCTACCTAGTGCAAGAGAAGTCAATTAATACAAAAAATATACAAACATGTGTAAGTTCTAACTACTTTAACTACAGCATAGGGGTGAGGTATGATTCTGTGTGTGTATGAGAGAGATGCTTGGATTGACTTGGATTAGGAATTAACTAGAAAACAAATGAAAGGAAAGCATTCAAGGCAGAAGTAATAGCATAGAAGAAGGCCCTCTGACAGCCAAGGCATTGCAAATATAGGGGTGGAAAAAGAAAAGTAGGACTGGAGCAGAAAGGACAAAAGTATATGTGAGATGAGTTGACATAGGGGAGTAGGTAGGATTAAGACTATATAGGAAACATAGGCTATTTGGCAGGGTTTTGTCTTTATCTCATAGGAAGGGACAATGCATTCATTTCCATTGCTGCTATAATAAATGTTTGCTTAAAGCAAACCTTTATTGTCTTATAGTTCTAGAGGTCAGACATCCAAGCTCATTTCCACTGAGATACAGTTAAGGTGTTGGCAGTTCTGCTCTTTCTGGGGTCTTTGAGGGGAGATGCTGTTTTCTTGCATTTTCAGGTTTTAGTGGTCACCTGTATTCCTTGGTTTGTATCCCTCCCTCCATCTTCAGAGTGCATCACTTCAATCTCTACTTCTGTCATCATATCACCTTCTATTCTGATCTTGAACGCTTCTACATTTCTCTTATAAGGACTATTGTGATGACATCAGGCCTATCAGATTTACCCATTTCACATTTGCAAAGCCTCTTTTAAGGTAACATTCACAGCCTCTAATAATTAGAACAAGGACATAATTGGGGGCCATTACTCACCCTGCCATGGAAGCCACACATTGTGTTTGTTTAAGCAGGAAATATAGTGTGTTCAGAGGTCACCCTGACTGCGTTGTGAAGGACAAAAAGGAGGAAAACCATGTTTATGTTGGTGAGCTAATTGGGAGGCAAATGTAGTGGTCCAAGCAAGGAGAAGAGGAAAACAATTTCATTCAGGTGTTCTAAGCTATAACATGTTGGGTAACAGTGTATGATCTAGACTGTTGGAGTTAACAAGAATCTTAGAGAACACTATTAGTGCTGTACTGGGTCTGGCTTCTACTGGTTTTCAAAAGCTAATGTGTGCCTCTAGCCTAACTCTATATTCAGTGATATGGTGATGCCTTGAAATGGGCTGTCGTGGAAGTATTTACACCATGGGAATTCACAAACACTATAATTAAGCTAGAGCTTTCCACCTTTCCCCACCCTGACCCCACAGACACTATGTAACCTGTGGATTGGGCTCAGTGGTCTCCCTATCTTCTTGGACTCTGCTTCCAGTAATGTCAACCTTACTCCTCATTCTACTGTTGACTCGTTCTGATTTTTGGTTTCTTTGTGAAGACAGTAAATGGTAATAGAAGCTGATTTTTCAGAATGGGATCTTGCACTCCCACTTTAGTATTTTCTACAAGTTTTACAATGAACATGCAATATTTTTATAATTAGAATTTTCAGAAATCATTTTTATATTTTTAGTATTAATTTGAAAAGCACAAGTGAATGAGACACTTGTTTAAATGTGTTGATTGCTAAACTTTGATCTAATCATTATAAAAATGGATTTCTAGTCACAGTTATCTAGAAGTTGGTTTTTGAGTTTGCTATGGAATTTGTCATAGGGCTTATTCTCTTTCAACACAGGAAGAAAGAGTATCTGAGTGATAAAAATGGGAACAATAAAGAATACTTAAAAGTAATAAGCACTTAAACATATGAAATTAGAAACTATGAAACACTTCATGATAGAGTTGCAAGAGAAATTTCATTTTGTCATTGCACAATGGTCTTGAGACAATAGGAAGTGACTAAGGGTATAGTTTCCAGTGTGAGACTTCCTGGTTCAGATCCCAGGACTACCAGTTGTTCCCTGCTTTCTGGAAAAGGACTAAAATTCTCTTTGCCCTAGTTTCTTTATTTCATTTATGAAATGAGGATAATGACTGTTACAGCACCAGGTGTTCATGACATTTAAATTAGTTATTCCACATGAACTTCACAAGAGTCCTTGGCACCTATTAAGCACTCAAGAAATACCAGTTATTATTTGTTGGTATTGCATTGCACATATCCTATTTATTTCAAAATAAATTTTTTTCCTATTAGAAAAGCAATTTAAAGATTTGCTCTAATTTTTTTGGACTCTCTCACCTTCTTTTCCCCATTGAACTGTCCAGCTAAAAAAAAATTTTGAGTGATCCAATCAAGTAAAATTGAAGTTAAAATTTTTCCGAATATGTTAGATGTTTATTTTTTTCACATTCAATTATATAACTTCAGTCCCCTCTGTACACTTATGATTTATAAGTATTATTGATAATCTGGCCATTAAATCTCCAAAGAATGTTACTGGAGCAACCCGATTCAGGTATTTCTTTCTCTCTACTTCCTCCCTTCCCGACTAAATATGCACACCCTTCACTCCTCCTTTCTTTCTCCTGGCAAGTTTTCTGAGGTGTGTACCAAGTTCTCGAAGAGCTGAATATCATCTTGCCTTGAGTTAAACAGAAGCCAGCTGGCACCACTTATCTCTTCAAATTATAAGAAAATGTGAGAAACAACAGGGTATCTATACGGGGTTGGGCAGAGCCCTAAAGGGCACCAATATGTGAAAGAGTGTATCATGGCAATGAGCGAGAGAATGAGGTGTAATCCTGGAAGGTTCAGACTTGACAAGACTGATCTCAAGGTGGTTTTATGATCAGATTTTAAAAATGGTTTTTCCCCCTATCTAGCTGCATCTTTGGAAGTTAGATATTTCCAAAATGTTAGTGTGGGAGGAAATTAATTTTTGTACTTTTGTGCTAGAATCAATACACAGGGTTTCTTTATGGCTCCCTCAAATCTCATAAGATATCAAACGTTTTAAGTTTCCTAATTGTTCATTATTTTTGTTGAATTCTGTCAAAAGATGATTCTTTTGATGTTGGTTAAGTTTTATAATACATCACTTTGAAAGGAAACACACTCTCCTTTGTAAGCATTTTATGCCCCATATGAGTTTAATATTAGTGAAAATTCATAAAGTATTTTTATTTCAGTCAAAATGA
>PVJC01009603.1:6767-45638 GCA_004026665.1 Murina feae | reverse complement strand
AAAGTTTATAAATGATGAGTCAGTAGGAAAAGTGTTACATAAAGGAGAAAATTTGTGTGAGAGGAAGAAGCCAATAAGGAAGTCAAATACAATTGTGTGTGAAGGGGATAAGATTAAAAAGAAAGTTAATAGGGGTGACCAGGCCAGTAGGGGAGGGCAGTTAGGGGGATCAGGCAGGCAGGCAGGCAGGCAGAGTGGTTAGGTCAGGCAGGCAGGTTAGCAGTTAAGAACCAGAGGTCCTGGATTGTGAGAGTCCCCAAGAACTCCATATTGGAGAGGGTGCAGGTCGGGCTGAAGGACCACCCCCCACCCCTACCCCCGTGCACAAATTCCATGCACCGGGCCCCTAGTAACCATTATAAACTGGTGAACAAAAATAGATTCAGAGGCAGAACAACATCAAACAGACTGTCTAATTACAGCAACAAGGACAGGGACATGGGGGGTGGGGGTAACAGATCAGCCAAGGGACTTTTGTGTATGCATTTAAGCATAACCAATGGACACAAAACACTGGGGGGTAGGGGAGGTGGGGGGAAGGACAGGAGGAAAAGAGATATATGTACTAATCTTTGTAAAGCTTTATGTAATAATAATTTTTAAAAAATTAAAAAAAAAATTTTTTTAAATGTCACACAGATAAATAAGTGGTAGAGACATAATTTGAACACAAGCAGTTTGTGTGTTTTTGTTTTTGTTTTTTATTTGGAGGCCAAGGGGAAAACAAGCAAGATGTCAGATTACTGAAAGAAAAATGCTTATAAATCAAGACTGTCAGTTTAGGTCTAATTTGCCTTGGCTGATGCAACTTACTAATTACCCTATCCCTTAGCTAAATGAATAATAATAATAACAGCTACATCAAAGAACAGCAAGGTTCTATGAGCTAAGCACTGTATTAAATTCTTCATAAGTATACTTTATTGCCACAGAAACCCTGAAAGGTAGGTACTGTTATTCTCCCCAGTTTACATAGGAGGAAATAGAAAGAGTTAATTCATTTGCCCAAGTATCACATAGAAGAACTGAGATTTGAACTGAACCAAGCTGGTCCCAGATACAGCTTAGTCATAAGGCAAGAGAGTTAACAACTGAGGGGTTGGGCTTTGAGGATACCTTTGAAAATAAAACAAAACAAAAACTACTAATATGGAAGAAGACAAAGCTGGTTTCTTATTTTATACTAGAGGGCCAGTGCACAAATTTGTGCATGGGTGGGGTACCTCAGCCTGGACGGTGATTGAGGCCTATGGGGAGGCTGGCCAGCAGTGGGGGAGGGACCATGGCAACTTGGCCAGCCAGGGAGAGGGGCTGCAGGAGATTGGCTTTGGGAAAGCACTGACTACAAGGGGGCAGCTCCTGCACTGAGTGTCTTGCCCCTGGTGGTCAGTGAGCATCATAGTGACTGGTCAACTGGTCACTTAGGCTTTTATATATACACTAGGGCCTTGGTGCACAAAAATTTGTGCACCCAGCGGGGGGGGGGGAGGTCCCTCAGCCTGGCCTGTGCCCTCTCGCAGTCTGGGACCCCTCAGGGGATGTCCACCTGCTGGAGTGCCTGGCCAGCCTGGGTGAGGGGCTGATGGCTGTTTGCAGGCTTGCCAAGCCCCCTCAGTGGGGACCCTCACCCCATGGGTGTGTGGCCAGCCTGGGTGAGGGACTGAGGACCATTTTCAGGCTTCCCAAAGCCCCTTCAGAGTTCCGGTCCCTACTAGGGTGCCTGGGCAGCATGAGTGAGAAGCTGAGGGCCATTTTCAGGCTGCTTACAGCCCCTTCAGGGTTCAGGTCCCTACTGGGGTACCTGGCCACCCTGGGTGAGGGGCTGAGGGCCGTTTTCAGGCTGCCAACGCTCCTATTGACCCAACGTCCCAGCAAGGCTGGCTGGAATCAGGTTTCTGGGACTTATTTATCTTCTATAATTAAAACTTTATTGCCTTGAGCGGAGGCCTAGGAAGACAACTGAAGCCTCCTGTTTGCTTCAGCTCCTTAGCTTCTATAATTGAAACATTGTTGTGTTGAGCAGAGGCCCAACCAGCCTAGGCAGGCAGTTTCAACTCCATCGCTGGTGCAATGGAAGCCTCCAGTTTTCTCTAGCTCCATGGCTGCCAGCCTCCATCTTGGCTGGGTTAATTTGCATACAGCCGCTCTGATTAGTGGCTTGGCTGGTGGGCATGGCTTAGGTGTCTCAGAGTGATGGTTAATTTGCATATGACTCTTTTATTAGATTAGATAGATGATTGTTCTGGCTTCATAGTCCATTTCCCTTCCCTGGTTACATATCTAACATTCTCTTGTGTATATACCTAGGATCATCTTAATATTTGTCTCAAGTGAATAGTGTTATAGGAGACAAGCATATGAGAAGGGATAATCTCTACAGAAGATTGGAAGTTGCAAAGAATCAAGTCACAGTGCCACTGTAGGCTTCTTCCTGGCACCTCTTTCATACCTACACATTAGGGTTATTGTAAACCTCGTAGGTTTAAGGCTTTGAAGGGTATATATTGTGGTGCTTGGTTTTTCCCCTAGTGTAACTGCTTGCCAGCTCTATAAAGACAGCGTGGCAGCATTCAGTTGGTATCTTTACAAAAATAAAGGAAAAGACATCCACTGCTTTTCTTCTTGTTGGAATAATTAGGAAGAGTAGTTGGGGGATAGTTTAAAGTTCATATTTACCTAAGAACTTAAAGTCTGGCTATTTGCAGTCCATGCTATTGTTCTTTTATATTCTGTTTAAGAAGCTTGAAAGGACACAGTCCATGGAAGAACAAATAAACTAAGATCTCAAGTTTATTAGCTAGTAACCTCAGGGAAGCTGAAAACTTTCTTTTAGTCCATTTTGGTTTTATTTTCTGATGTTCAACCCATACTTAGAGCCCCATAACACTGATTAGATGAATCCTACATGCCCCTCTTTCAGTGACATGAATTATGAACCTGTCTATAAATTTGTAAATTAGTTCCATTGCTTCCAGCAAATTAATTTAGTTATGAAGTCCATTATCACTTGAATCAAATGAACAGAAGCTATAGTTCTTTTAGCTAACTATTCAGTCATGCATTGCTTAGTGACAGGGATATGTTCTGAAAACTGTCATTAGGTGATTTTATCATTGTGTAAACATAGATTTCACTTACACAAACCTATATGGTATAGCCTACTACACACCTAGGCTATATGGTATAACTGATTGCTCCTAGGCCACAAACCTGTACTGAATATGACAAGCAATTATAGCACAATGTATTTCTGTATCTAAACATATATAAACTTTAAAAACTTATATTAAAAATATACTATAAAAATAAAAAATGGTATACCTGTATAGGGCACTTATCACAAATGGATCTTGCATGACTGGAAGTTGCTCTGGGTGAATCAGTGAGTGAGTAGTGAGACTGTAGACTTTATAAACACTATGCTTAGGTTACGCTAAATTTATTTAATTTTTTTTTTGTTTTGGTGCATGAGATGATGCCCAACCAACTGAACCACACCAGCCAGAGCTAAAAATATTCTTTCTTTAATAATAAATTAACCTTAGCTTATTGTAACTTTTACTTTATAAACTTAAAATTTTTTTAACTTTTTGAATCTTTTGTAATAATGTTTATCTTAAAACACAAATGTACAGCTGTACAAAAATATTTTGCTTTATATACTTATTCTATATGATTTATTTTATTTAAAACAATTTTGTTTTTACTTTTCAAATGTTTTTGTTAAAAGCTAAGATAAAAACACACATTAGCCTGGGTCTACATAGGGCCAGGATCATCAATATCAATATCTTTACATCTTATCCCACTGGAAGGTATTTAGGGGCAAAAACAGATAGAACTGTCATCTCCTATGATAGCAATGCCTTTTTCTGGAATACCTCCTGAATGAATTGCCTGAGGCTCTCTTTGAGTACATGTCACTCTTTTTAGAAGTATGTCCATGATGGCTTGCTTAATTTTTTTATCATAGATTTGCTTATAAGCAGATAATGCACCATGACATTCCTCTCCATTAATGAAAACCTTCAGTTTTTTAGTCAATGTTTTCAAACATTTTAAGGAGTTCATTGAGGTCTGCCAAAAATTCTTCTAAACCCATCACTGTGAATTTTCTTGAGGATTCTTCTTTTTCTTCTCCTGCAGTTTCTTTTTCTCTTCCTTCTTCTTCAGCCATGTGCTTCTGTTTCATTTCCAACAACTCATTAGTCAATTCCTCAGAAACCACATCTAGGAGCTAATCAATGTCATCCTCACCCACACCCAGGTTAAAGCTGTTTGCCATCTCAACCATAGCTTTATTGATGTTTGCAAATTCCGCATCCTTGGAATATCCTTTGAAGGGATGTATGAACCTCTTCAGTGTCTTCTTTCAGATGCCATTCGTACATTCTTTGGTGACATCACCCCAAACCCAAGCAAAGTTCTTGATGCAGTCAGAGATGTTGTTATTATTTCAGAATTGCATTTTTCCCAGTGTCTTCCTCAGTTGCAACAATAGCCTGGGCAAAGGTCCTCTTCAAGTAGGAAGCCTTAAAATATGCGATAAGTTCTTGATCCATTGGTTGAACAAAAGAGGTGGTTTTGGAGAGACGAACACCACTTTGATGTTGGTATGTAGATCACCAATAAAAGAAGAATATTTGGGAGCATTATCAACAACAAACAAAATTTTGAAAAATATATTATTCTTCAAACAATACATCTCTATTTCACTGGTATAGCAACTCAGGAGGATATCTTGGAAGAGGAGCTGGGCCATAAATGGCTTCTTATTGCTCCTATAGGACATTGGCAGTGTGTGTAAGAGATAATCATTGATCTCTGGGGATTGAGCCTGCAACCTGGGCATGTGCCCTTGACTGGAATTGAACCTGGGACTCTTCAGTCCACAGGCCGACACTCTATCCAATGAGCCAAATCTGCTAGGGCCCAAAATATCTTTAGTTGACTTCACATCAGTACTCACAGGCTTACTACTCTCTTTTACATTATGTAATGAATGATAATTCTTGAATAATTTATACCACCCATAACTAACAGTAAATTCAACACCAATATTGGGTCTACCCTTTTCTTTCCACACCATAAACATACTTTTTCTTTGGCTGTGATCATCATGATGCAGAGAGGGATATGCTTTTTTGTCTGATCTTCAATTGAGGTCATTAGTAGTTTCTCCATGTTTAATATAGGCCCTTCTTGAATTTTTGTTAGTTTTATTGCCTTCAGTGAAGCAGAGGCTTTAATATCTTCTGTCATTTGTTATTGTTCTTCAAGACCATAGCTATGGTGGCATGGGACATGCCTGACTGGAGAGCAATGAGCATCACTGATTTTCCACTTCATAGTCCTTAAACACCTTTAATTTTATTTCCAGGTCAATCACTTGATGTGGCCTCTTTCTGGCAACACTAGCAGTGGATTTTGTATGCTTAGGGACCATGATGAACAAAACAACAAGAGATTAAATCAAGTACAAGAGAAAATGTTGCAATCAAGAGATGCAGTAAACACAAGACAAATGGGACTGCTGCCAGCATAACATGGCACACTGTTTTACTTTTAAAAAAATAAATAGAAAGGATACACTCTAAAATAGTGATAAAAGTATAGAATTAAAAATATATGAACCAGCAACATAGACATTTATTATATATCATTATTAAGTTCTAGGTACTTATATAATTGTATTGCTATACTTTTATATGACTAGCAGTGCAGTAGATTTGTTCACACTAGCATCAACACAAACACACAAGTAATGTATTATACTATAACATTACAATGGCTATAACATCACTGGGTGATAGGAAGTTTCAGCTCTATTATAATCGATGGGACCACTGTCATACATGGGGACCATCACAAATAAAACATCATTATGCAGTGCCTGTGTATTAAGAAATAGTATGTCTATTTCATTTCTCTAACATATGAATTTGCACATATGTGAAGAATAAAACACTATTTTTTCATCAGAAACACTCATATATTCTTTTAAAAAAAATGATAGCAGTATGGTTTATTAAGCTGTGCCTTTGTACAAGTGCAGAGGATTGCCCATGGATGTTTAAAGTCTGGACGTTCTGCCAGTTCGTTTTGATCAATGACACCAGGAAATTGACAGTTAAATGGATATTGTGCACAAGTTCATCATCAGTCATCTTCACCTGGCCAACAGCCACTGCCAGACACAGCACCTTCTTCATTTAGCACTTGACTGTGAATTTCACTTCATCAAGTTTGGCCTACATGTTCTCATTGTGGATCAGCAAGGAAGGGAACTTGCCAGCCTTATTCAGGCCTGAGTCTTGTGTTCTGGGTCTGCTTGATCAGAGATTCTGAAGCCAAAAAGGCATCATACTTCTTGGCCAGCTTCTTGACTAGTTTCTTATTCTTGTTGAGTTTCTTTAACTCCTCGATGTCCATGTAGGGAATATCCATGGCCTTGGTCTCATCACAGTGCTGCTGGTCCCCCAGAACACATGGATTGAAGCCTGATAGTGTCTTAGAGAAGCATTTTTCCTTCTGAGGGTCATAGTTCTTCAAGCTGATCTGCAGCTCCACCATTTCCAAAAACTTATCATACTTGTGCTTGTTCCAGTGCAGGACTTTCTGCACTGCCTCACAGAAGGTATCATAAGAGACTTTGCTGCTAATGGTCCCCCAAACTAGAAAAGAGTAAAAGATTATTTCTGTAGCAATTATCACAGCTTCATTTCTTCCTCTCCCTGACTTTCAGTATTTCTGGAGAAAGGGGGCATAAAAGGATAGGGGAACATTGGAAAGAAAAACAAATATAGTCTCTGCTTTCCCCTACCAGGAGCTTATCTATACTAGTAAAAGGGTAATATGCTAACTAGACTGGTTTACCAAACATCTTCTGGACATCCAACTTCCTTCCAGACAAAGACACAGTGGCGGGGGCCAAGGCAGAGGCAGTTAGGAGTGATCAGGCCAGCAAGGGAGCAATTAGAGTGTGACCAGGTCAGCAGGGGATCAGCTAGTAGGCAATCAGGCCAGCAAGCAGAGGCAGTTAGGAGCGATCAAGCAGGCAGGTAGAGTGGTTAGGTGCGATCAGTTATACCTCAATAAAGTTGAAGGGAAAGACTAAAAATACTGAATTTCAAAACTTATTGAAAGAAATAATAGTGTAAAATATTTTTGAATTATATATGTCTGTGTAAAAAAAGAAAAAGAAAATCCTTTGTAAATGATTGTTAGGTTCCAAGACTAGCCAATCAAATCAATTAATTTTATTTATTTATTTACTTTTAAATACATTTTATTGATTATTTTACAGAGAGGAAGGGGGAGGGATAGAGAGAAACATCGACGAGAGAGAAACATTGATCAACTGCTTCTTGCACACCCCCTACTGGGGATGTGCCCACAACCAAGGTACATGCCCTTGACCGGAATCGAACCTGGGACCCTTGAGTCCACAGGCTGATGCTCTATCCACTGAGGCAAACCGGTTAGGGCCAATTTATTTTATTTTATTAAATATATTTTTATTGATTTTGGAGAGGAATGGTGAGGGAGAGAGAGATAGAAACATCAATGATGAGAGAGAATCATGAATTGGCTGCCTCCTGCACACCCCACACCGAGGACTGAACCCACAACCTAGGCATATGCCCTGACCAGGAATCTAATTGTGACCTCCTGGTTCATATGATGCTCAACTACTGAGCCATGCCAGCTAAGCTAAAATCAATCTACTTTATAATATAGCTAAAATACGGAGACATGTGTGATGCAGAAGAAAAGAATGTGATGCTCTAAAATGACTAGATGAGCCAACAATAAAATTGAGTAAGAAATTATTTTATGTATTTGGAATGCTAACACTTGAGGATAATCAGATTTAATTAAAGGAAGATCAAGAAGTATATTGAGAGTTTTATGAAAAATTTGAAAAGAACTTTAGAGCCTGATGATGCTAGTTTTTTATTATGTTTAAATTCACTTCAAAATTTATTAAAAACAGGGGGTGAGAGTGAGTGAGGGCAGGAGTGGGGGGATGAGGGGACATTGGGAGATAAAGTCACATTTGTAATATCTTAATCAATAAAGGGAAAAAAACTTATTAAAAAGTTATCCTGGGATCTAACCAGTTTGGCTCAGTGGATAGAGCATTGGCCTGTGGACTGAAGGGTCCCAGGTTCGATTCTAGTCAAGGGCACGTACCTTGGTTGTGGGCACATCCCCAGTGGGAGGTGTGCAGGAGATAGCTGATCAATGTTTCTCTCTCATCGATGTTTCTAGCTCTCTATCCCTCTCCCTTCCTCTCTGTAAAAAAAAATCAATAAAATATATATTTTTAAAGTTATCCTGGGTTGTTCATGTTGGCAAGCAGGCTTCTGGAGGTGAAGGACACTAGCCAAAACTCAGCTGTGAGTGGTGCCAGATGGAATTTAAAACAGCACACTGAGGGAGATAAAATGGCAGTGGAATAGACAGACGTGTCCTGAGCCTTGTGCCGAAGCAAATAGAATGAGCAGCTGAAATGAATAACATCCAACCTGAATTGGCAGAGGAGACTCAGCTAGGAGACAGTTTGCAGCTGAGAAGGGCAGAGGATCCCCTGGAGAAAGCAGCTGTTGAGCAACCTGCCCCCATACAAGGAACAGCAGACACCAGAGCAGCCCATCACCAGCTGGAAGAGCAGTAGCCACACACAGCCTGAACCTGTTTGATGAGAAGCAGCTGAGTGAACAGCCTGCCCCCATCCAAGGAGCAGCAGCCACATGTGCAGCTCACTCCCACCCAAGGAGCAGCAGCCGTGCAAAAAGCCCGTCCCCCATCCGAGGAGCAGCAGCTGCATGAGCAGACTGCCTCCATACAAGGAGCAGCAGCTGCACGTGCAGCTCACTCCTACCCAAGGAGCAGCAGCCACTCGAGCAGTTTGCCTCGGTCCAAGGAGCAGCAGCCACACGAGCAGACCACCCATGTCTGAGGAGTGGCAGCCCTGTGCAACCCACACTGCTCTGAGGAGCAGCAGCCACGCAAGCGGCCCATTCCCGACCTGAGGTGTGGCAGCTGTGTGAGCAGCTTGCCTCATCTGAAGAACAGCAGCAGCATGCAGCCTACCCCGATCCAAGGAGCAGCAACTATGTGAGCAGTCTGCCCCATTTGAGGAGCAAAAGCCACTTGAACAGCCTTCCCCCTTCCAAGGAGCAGCACCCACGCTCAGCACACCCCCATCCTAGGAGCAGCAGCCTCATGATCAGCCCACCCCTGTCCAAGGATCAGCAGCTGTGCAAGCAGCCTCCACCACCAGCCATAGGAGACACCACTGCTGTGAACAGCACTAACCAGAGGAGCTGCTGCCAACTGAGAAGCAGACACTTCCACAACCACCTGAGGAGCAACCACAGCTTGAGGAGCCACTGCCACCCAAGGAGTAGCCCCTGCATGATTCAACATCTAGATCAATCGGTGAGACCAAATATGGGTATATAAAGAAATCCCCAAAGGAAAGGAAAGAAGGAATCACCAGAAAAGCATTAAGTGAAAGAGAGGCATGGAATATTTAAAAAAAAAGGATTCAGAATAAGAATCATACAGTTCATAAACCAGATGGAGGAAAAAAATCAACAACTTATGTAAGAATCAAGAAGAAATGAAGAGTGGTATAGTACAATAAAAAACACCATGGAAAGTTTCAACAGTAGACTAGGAGAAGCAGAGGACTGAATTAGCAAATTAGAAGACAGGGAAGCAAAACACACCCAAACGGAACTGCAATTAGAGGAAAAAAAATTAAAAGATAGGAGGCAAGCCTAAAGGAGTTATGGGACAACATGAAACGAAGCAATATACGAATAATAGGGGTGCCAGAACAAGAGGAAGAAGAACAAGGGTTACAAAAGGTATTTGAAGAAATAATGTCAGAAAAATTTCCCTGAGGTGGGGAAGAAAAAAGTCACACAAGCACAGAGAGTCCTAAACAAGATGAACCCGAAAAGACCCACACCAAGACACATCATAATTATGATGGTAAATGTTGAGGACAAAGAGAGAATCTTAAAGGCTGCAAGAGAGAGACAGAAAGTTATATACAAGGGATCTCCCATTAGATTATCAAATTATTTCTCAACAGAAACACATAAGGCCAGAAAAGAATGGATGAAAATTTACAAAGTGATACAAAGCAATGGACTGAATTCAAGAATACTCTATCCAGTAAGGCTATCATTCAAAATTGAAGGGGAAATAAGAAGCTTCACAGAAAAAAAAGGCTAAGGGAGTTTATCACCATCAAGTCAGCAATGCAAGAAATGTTCAAGGGACGGTGTAAAAAGAAGAAATAAAAAGCTAAGAAAGAAAACAGGCACAAAAAATAAAAAATGGCTACAAGCAAGCACCTTTCAATAATAACTTTAAACTTAAACAGACTAAATGCTCCAATCAAAAGATATAAAGTGGCTAAATGGATAAAAAAACATGACCCATATATATGCTGTCTACAAGAGACCCACTTAACAATAAGGGACTCACATAGACTAAAAGCGAGGGGATGGAAAAATATCTTTCAGGCAAATGTAAATGAAAAGAAAAGCTGGGGCAGTGATACTTATATCAGACAAAATAGATCTCAAAGTGAAGGCCATAACAAGGGATAAGGAAGGCCACTTCATAATACTAAAGGGATTGTTACAACAAGAGGATATAACCCTGATAAACATATATGCACCCAATGCAGGAGCACCCAAATAAATAAAAAACTCGTGGAAGATATCAAGGAAGAGATTGACAATAATACAATCATAGTAGGAGACTTTAATATACCACAGACATCACTGGATAAATCCTCTAGACAAAAAATAAGTAAAGAAACAGCAATCCTAAATGACTCACTAGATCAAATGGACTGAATTGACATCTTCAGAACATTTCACCGCAAGGCCACGTAATATATGTTCTTCTAAGTGCACATGACACATTTTCAAACATAGACCACATACTGGGTCACAAGCAAAGTCTCCCCAAATTCAAGAAAATTGAAATAATATCAAGCATTTTCTTAGACCACAATGGCATAATATTAGAAATTAACTACAATAAAAACAATCCAAAAATTTCAAACACTTGGAAGCTGAAAAGCATGCTATTAAACAATGATTGGGTTACCAAAGAGATCAAAGAAGAAATTAAAAACATCCTGGAAACTAATGACAATTTTTAAAAAAGCACCAAAATCTATGGGACACAATGAAAGCAGTCCTGAGAGGGAAGTATATAGCTCTACAGGCCTACCTCAAAAAACAAGAAAAAATGGTAACAAATCATCTAATTCTACAACTCAAAGAATTAGAAAGAGAGCAACAAGAAAAGCCTGCATATCCAGAAGGAAAGAGATAATAAAGATCAGAGCAGACATAGAGACCAAACAAACAAACAAACAAAAAAACACACAAAAGATCAATGAAACCAAGAACTGGTTCTTTGAAAGGATAACAAGATTGATGAACCTCTAGCCAGGATCACCAAAAAGCAAAGAGGACCCAAATAAACAAAATTAGAAATGATAGAGGCTAAATAACAACAGACCCCACAGAAATACAAAGGATTCTTAAAAAATACTATGAACAACTTTATTCCAAAAAAGTAGACAACCTTGATGAAATGGACTTATTCCTAGAAAAGTACAACTTTTCCAAGACTCAATCAGGAAGAATCTAAAAATATCAATAGGTCAATAACTATGGAAGAAATTGAAACAGTCATCAAAAAGCTTCCAGCAAACAAAAGCCCTGGGCCAGACGGTTTCACAGGGGAGTTTTACCAAACATTCAAGGAAGAACTAAAACCTATCCTCCTGAGACTATTCCAAAAAAATCAAAAGGAAGGAGCACTTCCAAGCTCATTCTATGAAGCCAGCATCACACTAAAACAAAACCAGATAAAGACAACACAAGGAAAGAGAGTTACAGGCCAATATCCCTTATGAATATAGATGCCAAAGTCCTCAACAAAATTCTAGCAACTCGGATCCAGTAGTACATCAAAAAGATCATACACCACGACAAAGTAGGATTTATCCCAGGGATGCAAGGATGGCACAATATCCACAAATCAATAAATGTGATACATCACATATACAAATTGAAAGACAAAAATCACATGGTCATATCAACTGACACAGAAAAACCATTTGACAAAATTCAACATCATTTCTTGATAAAAATTCTCAGCAAGGTGGGAATAGAAAAATTATTCCTCAACATAATAAAAGCCATATATGACAAACCCACAGTGAACATCATACTCAATGGGCAAAAACTAAAACCATTTCCCCTTAGAACAGGAACAAGACAAGGATGCCCACTCTCACCACTCCTGTTCGACATAGTACTGGTAGTATTAGCCATTGCAATCAGAGAAGAAGAAGAAATAAAAGACATCCAAATTGGAAAAGAAGTAAAACTGTTCTTATTCGCAAATGACATGATATTGTACATAGAAAACCTTAAAGACTCCATCAAAAAATTATTAGACTTAATAAATAAATTCACCAATGCAGCAGGATACAAAATTAACACCAAGAAATCTATGGCATTTCTATACACCAATAATGAACTTACAGAAAGAGAGACTAAAAAAGCAATCCCATTTACCATTGCACCAAAAAAATTAAGATACCTAGGAATAAACTTAACTAAGGAGGTAAAAGACCTATCTGCAGAAAACTACAGGACACTGAAAAAGGAGATAGAGGAAGACATAAACAGATGGAAGAACATACCGTGTTCATGGATTGGTACAATCAACATCATCAACATTTCCATACTACCCAAGCAATCTATAGATTCAATGCACTCCCCATTAAAATATCAAAGGCATATTTCACAGATATAGAACAACTTTTCCAAAAATTCATCTGGAATAAAAAAAGACCCTGAATAGCTGCAGCAATCCTGAGAAAGAAGAACAAAGTAGGTGGGATCTCCATACCAGATATCAAGCTATATTACAAAGCCACTGTTCTCAAAACTGCCTGGTACAGGCACAAGAACAGACATAGATCAATGGAATAGAATAACGAACCCAGAAATTGATCAAAACCACTATGCTCAATTAATATTCGACAAAGGATGCATGAACATACAATGGAGTCAAGATAGCCTCTTCAATAAATGGTGTTGGGAAAATTGGACAGATACATGCAAAAAAATGAAACTAGACCACCAACTTACACCATACACAAAAATAAACTCAAAATGGATAAAGGACTTAAACATAAGACAAGAAACCATAAAAATGCTAGAGGAATTCACAGGCCACAAAATCTTAGACATATGCCGAAGCAATTTCTTCACCGATACTGCTCCTAGGGTAATGGAAACTAAAGGGAAAATAAACAAATGGGACTACATCAAAATAAAAAGCTATTGCACAGCAAAGGAAACCATCAACAAAACAACAAGAAAGCCCACTGCATGGGAGAATATATTTGCAAATGTTATCCCCTATAAAGGTTTAATCTCCAACATTTACAGGGAACTCATAGAGTTTAACAAAAGGAAAATAAACAACCCAATCAAAAAATGGGCAAAAGATCTTTATTATCCATAGATGAGTGATGTCATGTGGTATTTTTCTTTCATTGATTGGCTTATTTCACTTAGCATAATGCTCTCCAGTTCCATCCATGCTGATGCAAATGGTAAGAATTCCTTATTTTATTAGATACAGAAGCAAAGCAGCATTAAACAGACTATCAAACTACAGCAGGAAGGCAAGGGAGGGTTGGGGCAGAGTTGAAAGAGGTCAACCAAAGGACTTTTATGTATCCATATAAGCATAACCAATGGACACAAGACACTAGGAGGTAGGGGAGGACGGGGGAAGGTAAAGGGGAGAAAAGAGACATATGCACTACTCTTTGTAATATTTTAAATAATAATAAAAAAATTAAAAAATGGGCAAAAGACCTAAATAGAATCTTTTCTAAGGAAGACAGAACGAAGGTCAAGAGACGTATGAAAACATGCTCAAAGTCATTAATCATCTGAGAGATGCAAATTAAAATGACAATGTGGTACCATCTCACACCTGTCAGATGGCTATTATTAACAAATCAACAAATGACAAGTGCTGGAGAGGATGCAGAGGAAAGAGAACCCTTCTGCACTGCTGGTGGGAATGCAGACTGGTGCAGCCACTGTGGATGACAGTATGGAGTTTCCTCAAAAAATTAAACATGGAACTGCCATGTGACCCAGTGATCCCACTTCTAGGAATAGATCCCAAGAAACTAGAAACACCAATCAGAAAGGATATATGCACCCCTATGTTCATAGCAGCACAATTCACCATAGCTAAGATTTGGAAACAGCCTAAGTGCTCATCAACAGACGAATGGATTAGAAAACTGTGGTACATCTACACAGTGGAATACTAAGCTGCAGTAAGAAAAAGGAATTCTTACCATTTTCAACAGCATGGATGGAACTGGAAGAGCATTATGCTAAGTAAAATAAGCCAGTTAGAGAAAGATTAATATCACATGCCCTAACCGGTTTGGCTCAGTGGATGGAGCGTTGGCCTGCAGACTGTAGGGTCCCAGGTTTGATTCTGGTCAAGGGCATGTACCTTGGTTGCAGGCACATCCCCAGCAGAGGGTGTGCAGGAGGCAGCTGATCGATGTTTCTCTCTCATCGATGTTTCTAACTCTCTATCCCTCTCCCTTCTTCTCTATGAAAAATCAATACACTATATTAAAAAATATTAATATCACGTGATCTCACTCATTTATGGAATATAATGAACAACATAAACAGATAAACGAAAACAGAGACAGAGAAACATTGATCAGATCATCAAACCTCAGAGAGAAGGTAGGGGAGGGTGGGGAGTAAGAAGGAGAGATCAACCAAAGGACTTATATGCAAGCATATAAACCTAACCAATGGACACAGACAACAGGGGGGTTGAGGGCATGAGTTTGGGGTATGGGGAGTAATGGGGGGATAAGGGCACATATGTAATAACTTAATCAATAAAGAAATTTAAAATAAATAAATAAAATAGCAAAACAAAAAAGGTTATCCTGGTACAGCTCTGTTTTAACACTACACTTACGTGTATCAACTACACATTAGGATTGCTTTAGTTTCCAGTTTGAGTTTTTTTTCTTTGCTCACAAAAGCAGCAAATGCATGCAATTTTTTAAATGTAGGAATTTATGAATTTTTTTTTAAATTTGGAAACTACAATTATCCACATTCTATCTCAGATTCTTTCTATCTGCCCCTGGTCTTTCTCTGTTTATCTTTTTCTCACTACTCTTGGGCAATATTACATATTCTCAGTTTTACAGTCCCACAGCAAGGTACTTCTTAGGAGTAAGTAACTAACCAACCAGAATGGGAATTCAGACCCATCTCTCACCCTCTGGCCTTCCTTCACACTCACTACCTTTTTTTATACATGGAATGACCTTCAGCCAACAAATTGGGACACTCAGTACCTTCCTTTGGGATTAAAACAAGCTGAGGGACCTATTCCATAGGTGGTGTCAACATTCATTTCTTAATGTATCCTGTTCCCCAAAAGTCAGCCTCAGGGAGATAAAGGATGGAAAGTCAGGATCTAAAGCAGAAAGGGAAAAATCTCGGAGGTGGAGTTGGTTCCCTGATGTTGATAAAGAGATGCTCATAAGGGAATTTAAATCACTGTTTAGGAGTCAGCCATAGCTGTGCAAGTGAAATTGCAGGCATCACTCATAAATGGATCTTACTTTTACAACCATTTAAAAATTGTGCTTATTGCCATTTTTTTACAAAACTTTTTATTTTTTTATTATTGCTTAAAATATTACAAAGAGTAGTAGATATTGACATTTTTTTATTTAGTTACTAAAATGTAGATTCTGGGAGAGCAGGTTCACTACTATACTCCCAGGACTTATAATGGGCATGACATGGATTACTAACCCAATAATTATGTTTTGAATAAATCAATGATTGCATACTACTTTTCATTTAAAACCAGAGTTTTTTAACAGTTTTTCTGGCAAGTCAGTAAATGAGGCCCTTCTGTATAATTCTAAAGAGTGTTGCGTACAGAATCACCTGGAACAAAGAACCTTTCCTATGTATTCAACCCCTGAAGTAACTATACCTGAACCGGTCACTATTAAAAGTTTTTATAATTAATTTAAAACCTACATTTTCCCCAATGATTCTTATATCTTAGTGGCTTCTTTACAGCTTTATTAGGTGTCACTGAGGCAAGACATTAGTCTTCACACACAGGTATTTGCCTGAATCAGAACACATTTACATATTTATTGCATTTTTGTAATTCTAATACAAGGTGAAAATGAGACTATTTTCAAACCACAGTTGATTGAATAAGAATAGAGTACATTTTGCTGTCAAGAATCTATTTTCTCACACCATCAACTCATGCTCAGTCCAACACCCACAACCATCAAGGTATGAGACAGAAACTTTCCAATGACAGCCCTTTGTGCACTTTTTTGGCTATTTATTTCAACAAGTAGTTTTTAGCAAAGATTTTTTTCAAACCAAAAGTTTGGGATTTGTCTTGAAATTATTAAAGCATATCTTCTGTCATGTTATTTCATGATAACCTCAATCGTACCTTAAATAAAAATGTGGCTTTGATTTAGTTTATTTCTAATTTGGAGAGGATAAGTAAATAACATTTGCTTGTTAAAGCAGGAGTATTTATAATCAAGTTGTGACTATCCGTTACATTTATACATAAAATTTGCACATGTACATAGATATACAGGGTAGAGCAAAAGTAGGTTTATAGTTGTATGTGAAACAGTTTATTCTTGTGTTATTGTTATATTGTTTTCCACATGAACAACTGTATATGTATATATACATACATTTATACATGTATGCTTATATGTACACAAGACTCCCACCAAAGTTGCTGGTTGATTGAATCCGAATAAGTTGATGCACATTCCACAGATTGGATGGAAATGGATTTTCATTTGCTAATTTAATGGCAAGAGGTGTGCTGGTAAAGAAACTGAGTAAAAGGTGAAGATTCAAATTGGCAAGAGTCCTGTAAAGATACTTAAATGTTTGCATTGGATTCTTTTCTCAATGCAGGGTTTCAACTGTTTCCAGAAATGTCCAGCTACTCTTTGCCCAAGTCCTCAAGCCTTCCAGCCTAAATCTTTTAGCTACATGATTTATTTTTCTGTATTATTGAATTTATTTCCTTGCTTAACTCCTTTCTACTTCAAGTCGCCAAATAAATGGAGAGGGTGCCTTTTATTCAACCTCTCACAATGGCCTGCCTGGACTCATATGAGTCAGGAAGATACTTCATCAATACTGCACTAACTAGATGAAAACCATGGTCCTCATTTGTGCAGTCGACAGAGAGTCAGTAAAGGGATTGTGTGGGCAACCGTCTATCAAGCTGACCACTGAAACTAGGAATGTTCCTACTTTTAAATTCTTACCATGTTTATGTTTTCTAATTATAAAGGAAATCACTGAGGATTATAAAAGTAAAAAGTTTGGAAACTGAAAATTAAATAAAAACTAAAAAGCATGGCTCTGACTTAGTAGGTCAGTTGCTTTGGGCATTGTCCTGATACTCCAAGGTTCAGGGATCATACAAGAATTAACCAATGAATGCATGAATAAGTAGAAAAACAAGTCTCTCTCTCTCTCTCTCTCTCTCTCTCTCTCTCTCTCTCTCCTCAATCTAATAAATAAAGTTTAAAAGCACAAATAAAAATAATTTATGCAGCTTTGGCTTAACACTTTTTCTTACTTTCGGTCTTTCATTAGTATAAGCACTTCAGTTACCACTTCAACCTTTTATTGGTAACACAACAATGATTTATTATTTTTTTTGATAGTGTATATTGACTTGGCAGTTCTATTTCATAGTTTTTCTGGTATGGCGGGAAGGTGTGAAATGCTCTCATTCATGTAGCTGGTTGGTTGGTGCTAGCTGTTGGCTGGGAACTCAGCTGGACTGTTGGTTGAGTGCTTGGTTTTTCTTCATACAGGCCTCTTTACATTGTTGCTTGGGCTTTCTCACAGCAAAATAGCTGGGTTCAGGAAGGAGTTTACCAAGTGATAAAACCAGACTCAACTTCAGAAATTACAAAGCATAATTTCTGCCACATACTATTGGTGAAAATTAGTCACAGGACCAGCCCAGAGTCAATGTGGTAGAGGATTATAAAAGGGCGTGAACACTGGGAAGTAATGGTTTATTGGGGGTCATTTTTGGAGACTAGTTACCACAGAGTCCTTCCTATCATCTTATTCCAGCAATCTTTGCTCCTCTGCAGCAATAACTGAGTAGATTTGTGAGAACGGGATGATGGCAATGGTGGTATGATATATATATATATATGGAAGTCAGGTTGATGTAATCAGTTGACTGTGCAGCTAAGATCCCCAACATTGAATGGCTCCAAATTTATATTTTGGACCTGTTTCTAAGTAATTGGCTATTGAGAAGGTTAAACATCAAAGTCTTAGTTTAAATATCACTTTCTCAATGAATTCTTGAGGCATTCCCCCAATTATTCTCTACGTTTACTTCATCATGGTTTTCACAATTTCTAACTTATTATTTCTTTTACATATGTTCATGTGATAATTTGTTTTATGATGTTTTGTTCACAATACCATGCACCACATGAAGACAAGGACTTTGTCTTCTTTAGACTAGCACCTAGCTCAGAGTGTGGTAGAGAACAGGTACTTGCAGAATATTTGTTGAATGAAAGGATGACTAAAAGGGAATGTGGATAATGTCCTCACCTCTCATTTACTCACATACATGCCATTACAGTACTTTAGTCTAGGATTATAAATAGGAAGCTCTTAATAACTATCTTAATCAAAGCTATGGGAGATAAGAAAGTGATACAGGGACATTTCAATCAAAATAAGTTCTGTTGGGACATTTATTTTCTATAAGAGAAGGCATCTCCAGGTTCTATATTGGAAACCCCATTTTCATTCCCAAGTTTTGTGCCTCTGTTTGCAATAGCTCAAAATTGCCACCTGGACATCTCATTGTTATAGTCGATGCAACCAGTCCTATTTCAGCATGTTTACGTCAAGCCCATTAGCTTTCCATTCCCTGCCATTGATACCAATATCCCCATCATCTTTGCTGCTTTGTTCATCTTCTCTTTCCCATTCCTAGCCAAGGCTTATTCTCTCTTCTATTTTATATTCATTATTCACTCATTCTTTAAGTTCAACATACATTCACTGAACATATACTATGTGCCAGGCAGGAGAATACAAAAATGTTTGAGCCAGTTTCTGTCTTTGAGGACTTGATGGTCTCATTGGGGCATATAATGATTGCTATTAGAACCTATTAGTGCTATTGGAGGTACTGTGATAAAATAGAGGGCAAAAAAAAAAAATAAACTGTCTCAGGGATTTGAACCTGTGAAAGCATTGGGAATGGAGAGGTCACAGGGAGGTGACTCCAGAATGGTAGAACATAGGAGATCACATTTGAACTCAGTCTTGAAAGAAGTTCAACCAGTGACCCTGGAGAAGAAATGTAAGAAACAAAGGTTACAAAGTGCATGCAAAGGCATGAGAGTATGAGGGGGAGGGGAAGGCACTCAATATGTATGGAATACAGGTTGCACAAAAAGAAGGGCAAGATAAGGCTAAAAGGCTAAAGAAGGGTCATAAGTCTATAAAAACCATGTACGATATACTATGCAGTTGTGTATTTCAATTGAAGAATTTTAAACAGGGCAATAATGTGGTTAGATTTACATTTTAGAAATATGCTTTTATTGATTTTAGAGAATGAGAAATGGAGAGGGAGATAGAAATATTGATGAGAAGGAAACATCAATATTGATTGGCTGCCTCCTGCCTGCCCCTGGCCAGAGACCAGCTCCCAACCCAGGCATGCCCCAATAATGAGGATCTGAAATAAAGTAGCAATGAGGAACTTGTGAACAGAGGACACAGTGGCAGAGGAACAAGGAGGAGGAGACTGGAAATAGACTAGGTAATATGAGGACTGAAATAGGATTTATCAATTCGGTGACATTGGCAAAAACAATATCATATAGTAGTAGAGACTGAAAGCAGATTTCAGTGTGAGAAATGAGGAAGTAGAGATGGGATAGACAAATGTTTAAAGACACATAATATAAAAAGTATGAACTAGAATGACGATTATAGGGAAAATGATTAAAATTGACTTTGTTAGTTTAATGTTGTTTTTTAGTAGATGAGACTTCAGGATATATATTCACTGAGAAGAAAATGTCCATGAAAACAGAGAGGTTGACTTTACAGAAGAAAGACAAGGGATACTTGCTGGAGAAGGACACCAAAGAGGTAGGAGGAGGTAAGTGGAATGGAACTCAAGAGCAGAATGGTGCAGATAGCTCTCACTCTCAGACTATAGTAGTTATTAGGTGATCTTGAAATCAAATAGCCTTAGGTTAAAGTCCTAAATCTACCACTTGCTATCTGGGCAAACTTGACAAGCAGCCTCAATTTTCTGTTATAAATTGAGGATAACTAAACCTTTTCACCGTGTAGTTGAAAGGATCACATGAGACAGTAAGTGGATAAAATGGTAGCTATTATTACTAAGGAGAATAGAATGGGGGCAAGCTAGAGATAAATTTGACAGTAAAGAGTCAAGAATGGAAGGCATTTGTACCTAAGTCCTCTAACATTCTCTCCTAAAGGTCAGTTGTTGAAAACACAAAAATGGGGATGGGGGAGTAAGGAGCTGAAGAAAAGTGTTATAAAGCTTGGAGAGGAAGGAGAGGATTTGCTGAGGCATAAGATTGCTGAGCAACATCAAGGGACTTGACTTGTCTCCTGTCTTTCAATCTCTTGCTCTCAAATCCATCTTGTACAGTGACACTTGATTAATATTCTCAAAAGGACACATTCATCATGTCACATATTTGGCATTTTAGGCTATCTGCATTCAGAGGTCTTTCTATTATACTAGCTTCTACAACTCTACAAACCAGCTGAACTCTTTACTCTTTTCCTTATGTTTCCTGTTTTCTTAATTTTGTATCTTTGTGTCTACTATTCCCTATACTCACAACCTGCAGCTCATTCCAGAAGTTTATAAAATGCAGACTTCAGAGGCCTGAAAAACAGCTCCAATTTGAACTCTGTCACTGACCAGTCATTAACTTTAGGCAAAGGGCTTTGTCAGAGTGATATAAAAAAGTCAGAGTGGCATAAGAAAAGGAATGTCAGGGTGGGTGCTAGCACATAAAAAATCATCAATGTTCTTGCTTAATATGTATGCATTACGGTTACGTTGTATTAACAATTGTAATAGTACACATTTACTTATCCACTAAAAAACATCATCAACGAATATTTGTTGAATGAATGAATGAATGAATGAGGCTCTCTCAAGCATCATCTTCTTTATGAGGCCTTCCAAGACCACTCCAGGTCACAGGGCTGTATTCTTTGTGCAACTTTTCATAGAATTATGTCTGAGCTTACTTGTTTAACAGCCAACTATTTCTCCTTGGTAAATATCTTGACTCATTTCTGTGATTTTCATTTTGTTTTACCATATGTCCTTCTTCTGTCCCCCTTCTACTTGAAATCAGAGGCTGTATCATATGAACAGCAAGTATTAATGCACACTTATATTCTTTTTGTTGATTGGGGTTGATAGTGGTATACATGAAATGAAGTTTCTGTTTGTTCTTACATTGCATCTTGGGAAACCAGCTGGGAGGATTGTCACTACATTTTAGGAGTATGTGTTTTAAATTTATTGTAAGTATGATAGGCTGAGAGTAGGGGAGTGACATAATTTAATTTATGTTTAAAAATTTTTCCTCAAGGAGTTCTGATTCCAGTAAGGATAGAGTAAATATATGCCAGCCTTTCTCTCCCACAGAATATGTATGAAAATAAAACCTGGAATGGATTCATGTGTAGCTATTTGAGAACTCTGAAAAGTAAATACCAACAGAGGAAGAATACCAGAAATCAAAGTATTATTGAACCAGCTGTAAATTTACCATATTTCCTCCTCTAGAATCTTCTGGCCTAACGTCAACACAACTCAAAACATGAAAGTGAGTGCTGTAGTGCAGACAGAGAAATATAGGAAAAACACCCTACTTCTAGATCAAAGGTCAAAGAAAGAAAAAAGGAATACTTGGAGCTCAGAGAAAGTAGAAGAAATGCACTGGTTCATTTCCCCTTTTCTCTGTTCTCTCATGCCCCAGCCCCCAGGTGGCTCCTCACTGAGAGAGAAGGTAGCAGTGAATGTGATGGCAAAAGCAAACTGTAGGAGCCAAATCCATGAGGAAGAGAAACTTTCCACTGTTTAGTGGAGCAATGGCTCTAAGAAAACCAGGCCAAACTCCATTGGTTATTTTACACTTTTCTTGATCCTCCTGTTGCTTGGACTCTGAATGCAACACAATTGCAGAAGTGGTCAGTTTACGGACATGGTAAAGGAGGCCTAGGGAATCGGAAAGTACCAGGGAGATATCAAAGATGGAGCATAGGAAAATGATCCCATAAAGAAATTGATGAATTCCTGGGCTCAATCCTGACTTGTGAAACTATGGGTCTAATCTTCCTTAGCATAACAAATATTTTTAGAACTGAGATAATGCACAGATCTCAGTCCAGGTCCTACACTGACCACTGGGTGGTGCACATACAGGATAGATCTAAACAGCACTGCAAAGTCTTTGGAAACTAAACTGACATTAGAACCACAGCCTATAGAAAATGGGTTGAAACTTGTGGTTTGAACTAAACAAGGTCAGGTGTCTGCTAAAACAAAAAACCAATCTTTCCCATAGGACTTAAACAAGATCCAGGTTGCTATAATGGAATATTCAAAATATCAAAGTTACAATCCAAAATCACCCACATACAAAGAACCATGAAAGTCTCAACTTGCATAGGAAAAGAGGCAAACAAAATGGCACAGAAGTTGGAATATGTGACAAAGCACATATTATACAAATGCTTAAATGGAGGACTTCTGGTCTCAGTTCCAACATGCGAAGAGCTTACAACTTATTACTTTCATACTCACAGCATGAGAAGACTTGAACATGCTGAAATTAAATGTTTTCTTAGATCTATCATAGAATTGAGGTGACAGGACAAATTACCCCCCCAAAAAAATGGAGAGACGGGAATTCAGAAAATCACAGCTTACCAGGAGCAGAAGCTTCTAGAGTAAGGGCAATGGGAAGAACACTTAAATGCTAACTTCAATGAGATGTTAGGGGCTCAGTGTAGATCATCTTTGTCAGGTTTGATCTAATAATCAAATAGATACCCCCTTCCCTGGGAAACTGACCTTTAGATCATTTCACAACCAACATTTCCTTTCACTTAGACGACATTCCATTTGCTAACTTTCCCCTCTGGACTTGCCCAGGATCCAGACCCACACAGAGAATTCCCCGACAAAAGAATAAAAAAGCCCACCTAGAGTCCTTTAAAACCTCTGACTCTCCATCCCTCAGTGCTGGTGCCATTTTGGGGCTCAACGAATCTGGTTTCCAGATGACCTAATAAATTTATAATTCTTTACCACTTTTGGCCTCATGTGTACCTCCTTTGGAGACCCTAACATTTGGTGCGGAAACCTGGGAGAGTTCCATGGGGAAAGGGAGCCATCACCTGGGCTTTGGCTGCACACAGTTTGCTGCTTGGAGAGCAGTAGGCAGCAGCAGCTCATCTTGGGCTTACCTCCAAATCCTACTTGGGTGACAAGATCACTGGCCTCGAGTAGGCCTCCTTCCAATATGAACCCTCCCCAACCAGCCAAGGAGGCCACTATTTTGGGAACTTCTTCATTGCTGACCCTCCATCCCACACTGGCCAAACTTCTCTAGATGAGTGACATTCCACCATTTCCCTCATCTTGAGTCTTCTGTCCACTTACTCTCGTTGACTTCTCAAAAGTCCTCTCTTCTCAAAAGTTCTAGTGCTAGGCCAGAAGATCCCTCAGTCATTCGGCTTTGTGTCCTTCTGAACTGGGGACATCCAGTCTGGAGAGTCACCCCTAATTTCTCATGGTGATTTGTTTAGTGGTGGGGACACCTGCCCTAAACAGCCACCTTTGGACTTGTGGTCTGTCATTCACTCTTCCTCTTTTGTGGGCCACGCTTATTCTCCTTATCATGGGAAATGCTTCATCTACATCCTCCAGAGACTCTCTTGGCTGTCTCTTTAAAAATCTCAACTGCCTCAGACTCATGGGGGAGATCATGCCCAAGCACCTCATTCTCTTTTCTAACACTGTTTGGCCACAATATAAACTAGATAATGAGTCTCAATGGCCTGAAATGACACCTCATTATCCTGGCCTTTAAGGTCATTAATAATAGAGATGAGGAGACCTAAATCCAAAAACAAAAGTGAGATCAGGTCACGGCTCATATCCACCACTCTCATGAACCCCAAACCAAATGTTGGTCCTCCAACCATGGGTAAGACAGGGGCTAAACCTCCTCCAGGCCCATGCTTCAAATACAAGAAAGGACACTGGATCAAGTTCTGCCAAAATCCAAGACCCCCAGAGCAAGGATGATGGGCCAGATACAGAAACTCACCAGGGCAGAAAGCTTCAGATGCTTAGCAAGGAGAAAAACTGGAAAAACAAGAACCTTGTCCCCAGTGTAACCTGTCCTCCCCTAGCATATCAGTAATCAGGCAGTTTAGACCCCCTGACCTTTTCCTCCCTAAAGATAACATCTAGGCCTCAGTTTTATTTCAGGTCCAGGCCCAGAAAAGCAGCAAAACCAGACAAGTGACTGACTCTGGACCAGCTTTTACCTTCCAAGTCGCTTAATAGTTTTACTTAGCCTTGGGTATCACATACAAACTCCACTCAGCATTATTTTTAAATTCTTTATTGTTTAAAGTATTCCATAAGTCTTCTTTTTTTTCCCAATTGACCACTACCCAGTCGCCTCCAACCCCCAGCACATGCCCTCACCCCCCATCTGTGTCCATTGGTTATGCTCATATATGTATGCACACAAGTCCTTTGGTTGATCTCTTACCCCTTCACCCCCCACCTCCCCTCATAGGTTGTACAGTCTGTTCAATGCTTCTATGTCTCTGGTTCTATTTTAAAAAATTTTTTATTGTCTCCTTTTTCCCCCATTGACTTCTCCCCCACTAGCCCCTCCCCCAAACACAAGCTCTCACCTACCTACTGTCCGTGTCTATTGGTTTTACTCATATGCATGCATACAAGTCCTTTGGTGGACCTCTTACCCCCTCATCCTCTGCTTTCCCTCATCGGTTGTACAGTCTGTCCAATGCTTCTATGTCTCTGGTTCTATTCTTGTTCATCAGTTTATGTTGTTCATTATATTCTACAAATGAGTGAGATCCTGTGGTATTTATCTTTCTCTGACTGGCTTATTTCATTCAGCATAATGCTCTCCAGTTCCATCCATGCTGTTGCAAATGGTAAGAATTCCTTCTTTTTTACAACAGCATAGTATTCCATTGTGTAGATGTGCCACAGTTTTTTAATCCACTCATCTGCTAATGGGCACTGAGGTTGTTTCCAAATCTAAGCTATTGTAAATTGTGCTGCTATGAACATAGGGGTGGGTATATCCTTTCTGATTGGTGTTTCTGGTTTCTTAGGATATATTCATAGAAGTGGGATCACTGAGTCAAATGGGAGATCCATTTTTAATTTTTTGAGGAAACTCTATACTGTTCTCCACAGTGGCTGCACCAGTCTGCATTCCCACCAGCAGCGCAGGAGGGTTCTTTGTTCTCTGCATCCTCTCCAGCACTTGTCGTTTGTTGATTTGTTGATGACTGCCATTCTTACAGGCGTGAGATGGTACCTCATTGTTGTTTTGATTTGCATCTCTCGGATGATTAGTGACTTTGAGCATGTTTTCATATGTCTCTTGGCATTCTGTATGTCTTCTTTCAAAAAGTGTCTATTTAGGTCCTTTGCCCATTTTTTGATTACATTATTTATTTTCCTTTTGTTGAGTTGTATAAGTTCCCTGTGAATTTTGGAGATTAAACCCTTATTGCGGATAACATTGGCAAATATGTTCTCCCATGCAGTGTTTACCCAGCATCTTAATCAAACACTGACTATAATTAATTATTTGGCATGTACTAGGGATTTTTTTTCTACATCTCTTCTTAGCAAGAGAAAGAGTTCTACTTAAAACAGGTTTGATCAACTGGACAGGAGTCTGTACTCTAGACTACCTCTCACCCAACGTGGCTTCCCAACAATCAGTCTTTACCTGTCCCTATAACCAATCATATATGACACAAAAGGGCAGTCCAGATAATCCCTCTCCTCATAGCCCTTGATATCTCAGCAGGTGTTGGAACTGGCATAGGGGGCCTAACCACTGCTCTATCACATTTTTACCTCCTGTCTCAGAACCCACAAGAAAGCCTAGATGACATTGCCAAAAGTTTAGTTCAAATTCAGGATCAGATAAATTCACTAGGGGGTGTCAACCTCCCAAATCAGAGAGGACTAGTCCTCCTAACTGTGGAGAAAGAAAGCCTCTTTCTGGAAGAAGAATATTGTTTTATGTCAATCAGTTTGGCCTAGTCAGGGGTGCTGACCAAAAATTAACAGATAGGGCCACAAAGATTAGATAACTTCAATCAAATTCATGGGACTACTGGCTAAAAACATATAAATTGGTATACTGGGTACTTCCCTTCATAGGACCATTAATATTCCTATTCCTCATTCTCATTTTTGGCCTATGTATTCTGCATCATTTTCCATCTTTCCCTTAGGACTGCTTTCAACCAGCCTTCACCAACCAGTCTCTCAGGGAAATCTTGCTGCTGCAACCCCTCACTACAACCAAGAGGAATCTGTACAATGTTCCAGCTAACTACAAAGTCCATCGCCTTATGATCTTGACGTCACCTCTCAGATGAAAAAAATGACCTCCATTCCTATCTCGTAAAACAAAAAGACTGGAATGTTACGTCTGATCAAATAATTTAATAGATATCTGTTCCTCTGAGAAACTGACTTTTAGATAATTTTGCAATCAACATTCCCTTTCACTTAGACCACATTCCATTTGCTAAGACCAGTAACTTTCCCCTCCAGTCTTGCCCAGGATCTGGACCCACCTAGAGAATTCCCCAACAAAGAAGCCCACCTACAGTCCTTTAAAACTTCTGGGTGCTGGTGCCATTTTGGGGCTCAGCCCATCTGGTTTCCAGATGACCTAATACATTTGTAATTCTTTACCATCTTTGGCCTCATGTGTACCTCCTTCAGCGACCCTAACAATCCTGAGAGTTAAAACTTCTGAGAGGTATCAAAAACATACAAATACTCTTAAAACTCAACAATAAAAAACTAACTTGTATAAAATATGGGCTGAAGACCTTAACAGACACTTCACCAAAGATAAGCAGATAGCAAATAAGCACAGGAAAAAATGTTTCACCTCATATGTCATCAGGGAAATGCAAATTAAAATAACAATGAGATACCACTTCACACCTGTTAGAATGCTCACAATCCATAGCACTGACAATACCAAATGCTGAAGAGTATGTGAGGCAACAGGAACTGTCATTCACTGCAAAATAATACAGATGGAAGATGGCTTGGTTGTTTCTCACAAAATGAAACACACTTAATGTAATTCAATAATTGTGCTCATTGGTATTTTACTAAAAGAATTGAAAAACCTGTACATGGATGTTTATAGCAGATTTATCTGGGTAGGTATGGGATTTTTTTTTTTTTACATTTAATCTGTTTGGTATTCTCTGAGAATCCTGGATCTGTAGTTAGGCATTTGACATTAATTTGGGGGTAATTCTCAGCAATTATTGTTTTACATATTTCTTCTGTCTCATTCTCTCTTTTTTTCTCCTTCTGGCAGTCTCATTATGCATATGTTCCACCTTTTGTAGTTGTCCCACAGTCCTTGGATATTCTGTACTGTATTATTAGTATTTTCCTTTTCTTTTAGGTTTTCAAGTATTCTACTGATATGTAATCTAGCTCAGTGATCCTTCCCTCAGCTGTGTCCAGTCTACTAATAAGACCATCAAAGGCATTTTTCATTTATGTGTTTTCTTATCTCTAGAATTTATATTTTTCCCTCAGGATTTCTATTTCTCTGCTTACATTGCCCATATGTTCTTGCAGGTTGTCTACTTTATCCTTTAAAGCCCTCAGCATATTAATCATAGTTGTTTTAAATACCCACTCTGATAATTCCAACATCCCTTCCATGTGTGTTTCTGTTGTTTGCTCTGTTTCTTCAAAGAGTTTTTTATGCTTTTGGATTTTTTTTCTTGAAAGCTGAACATGATATACCAGTTAAATAAACTGCCATACCAGTAAATAGGTCGTTAGTAATGTGGTGGTGAAGTGTGGGGGAAAGAGAAGCATTCTGTAGTTCTATGTTTAGGTCTCAGTTTTCTAGGCAACTTATACCTCTGGACTTTACACTTCACAAGTGTTTTTCAATCTTTTTATATCTAGTTAGGTGGGAAAAGATGGTCAGAGGCAGCTAGATTTGGATATTTCCCTTCCTCATGTCAGTTAAGCTCTGATAATGCTCCAGTAGGTTAGGCTATGGTTAACTAAGTTCAGGCCTTATTAAGAATAGAGTATTCTAACGGAGTGGTATATTTCAAAATGGTTCCTTCTCCTGTCACCTTGTTGGAAGCCTGAGGGAATTTTTCTGACATTTACTATAGGAAACTGGTTGAGCTCCTGGAGGCAAATCTTCCAATATTTTGGTACCCCTAACATAACTGGGTCCTCCGGGAGTTTTTAACTCTTAGAGTTTTTCATAATCAGATTCCAGCAATTCATCAATTACAATTCAGATTTTTTTCTACACCAGCAGTGGTTTCTGCTTCTGAGTATCTGTTCTGATATGTTGTGATAATCTTATTTGCCTCTTTGTCTCTCTAATGTTGAGGTCAGTAGTTTGTCCTGTGTCCTCAGTTCTCTTATAGATACAAGATTTGTTGAGTTTTAAGTCTCTTTAGCTTTTTACTTGTTGGGATGAAGTGGCATCTTCCCAGCTCCTTGTAAGGAACTGGTTACCAGAAGTTCGGTTATTATACTTTTAAACTCCAGAATTTCCATTTTCTCAGAAACAGTAGTTTCTGAGTTCAGTGTTTGCTATTTGTTGTGACTCCCAGAGGACTCCTTCCAGCTGTCTTATTACCCAGTTTTCTTTTGCAAACTATTTTACGCATAGTCTAGAATTTACCTTTACTAAATCCATAAACCTCTTCCCAATAGTTTTCACCACAATCATCAGTGTTCTTGAGAATTCCTGTAGGCCTGTAGCCCTTCAAGGTGTTACAAATAAAGTCAGTTTCTTTAGTAAGAGATTAGGATCTGTTTGTTTATGGCTTACTTTCCCCCACCCTCCCACCTCCAGGTCAAATCTCTGAACCAATGCTCTGGAGCTGGGGATGAGAAATTGGCAAGTTTCTCTCTGAGTGACACTCACTCTAGGAGCTGATCTTTTGGTGGAAGGTCTTCTCAGCTTTCCTCTCCTGCCTTGGAACTACCACATCATAAGGCAGAAAAATGTAATCAAGGCCCTAGTATTCTCAGCATGCCTCACTCAAGGCAGTCTTCATTCCATAAGTGGGAGCTTGGTGAAAGATGAGAGACACCACCTCCTGATCACAGTGACCCAGGATCTAGCCTCAGCAACAGGTAGCTTGAGGCAGGATGCAAAATGCTTTGCATGGGAAGAAAGCCTCTGACTGGGAGCTGGGAGAGCTGGAGCCCTGTGTTGTTGGCTGCAGTAGTCTAGAGTAAAATATCCCCTCTTGCTGAGCTTGGAAGGGGAAAGAAGGAACTGTTTTTAAATACTACAAACTTACATTTTAACTGATTTTTCTGCAGATTTTCTTGTATAGATGTTGCTTCATTTTCAGTTTCCAGACATTTAACTGGTTGTTTAAAAAATATTTTCCACCAATTTTACTGGGGAGGGTGTCAGTGAAGGCCCTCACACTGTCATACTGGAAGTTAATCTCCACTGAGAAGTTTTGAGCTTGATAACGACAGTGTGAGTTTTGAATTTCATTTTAGTTACTTTCTGTAGGATATATAAGTAGAGAGTTAGGATGGAAATATTGAGAGAGCAGTTAGGAGTTTATTGTCATGTTCTAGGCATGAGGTGAAAAAGCCTAGGGCAAAGGAGCTGATAAATTAGAAATGAAAAGGCTCAGGGCGGGGGAGGGGGGGGGCGGATCCTAGCTGGTTTGGTTCAGTGGACAGAGTGGCAGCCTGCATACTGAAGGATCCCAGGTCTGATTCTGGTGGAGGGCACATGCCCAGGTTGTGGGCTTGATGCCCAATAGGAGGTGTGCAGGAGGCAGCCAATCAATGATTCTCTCATCATTGATGTTTCTCTCTCTCTCCCTCTCCCTTCGTCTCTGAAGTCAATAAAAATTTATTTTAAAAAAGAAAAGAAAATGCTCAGGGGTATTGGATAGCTTAAAAAGGAACAGAAGCCAAAGATGATTTCTGTGGGAGCCCCTTTCACGCCCCACGTGGCGCAGGGTTCCTGTACAGGATTCAGGTTCTGGAGAAGGCTGCACACAAAATGAAGAGAGACTAGAGAGAATTAATTTGGAAATTAGGGGGTCCAGACAGAGAGTCTACCTCTAGTTGGAAGGACTGCCCACTGATCTGGCCTTGCTCAAGGCTTTTATTGAGGCTATGGGAAAACACCCATATCTTTTAGGCAGAAAATTCCAACAATAAACAGGCAGCAAGAATTTACATATGAGTAACAGGTGGAGGGTTGCTTTAACTACCAATGTCTCAACTAAAAGATGAGTGAATAGCTCCGACCATTCCGAGCAATTAAGGTGACAATGATCGGTCTTCAGCAGATTTCCAGGTTTCTGGCATGTGTGACTAGATTACCAGTGGTGCCATTTACTGACATAGGGAAGACAATGTGTTTAGTAGACTTCAGACAGCAGGAATGGATGGAAAATGTAATTGTTGAAATGTGTTAGAGGTGCCTGTTGAACATCCAAGTAAAGTTAAATTGTCATTGTTCCAATACATAGGTCTGGAATTTTTATACATGGGAGTAGTGGTATGCTAGGTCCTGCTTGTAATGGCTCATGAGAGCCTGCTAAATTTTCAGATATTTAAGTGAACTGGTTGTTAAGCCTAACAGTTATTAAAAACTAAATGATGTAAATTTATATAAGTAAATGATGTAAATATATAAATTATAATAAAAACAAAGATACTCAAAACTCATTGTTTCATATTTTTCTTTTTTCATATTTATTTTTTTATCTATGCTCTTGAGGTTATTTGCATGCATTGTATTTGTATGATGGAAATCTTATATAATGGTATGTTATTTTTGCATCACTTCCTATCTCTGCATTCAGTGATTGCACATTGGTAACTTGAAGTCTGCTATGGTGGAAGTATTTACACAATGGAAAATTGCAAATACTGCATACAAACCAGTAAGTATTTTTCTTCAGAGAGCCAGTGGTTAAATACAGGGTGTGGCAAAAGTATTTTACAGTTGTCCATGTGGCACATAATACAATAATCCTATATAATAAAGAGGTAATATGCAAATTAACCACTTCAACACACAAAATGGCCACTCTCATGTGGTCAAATATGGCCACTCCCATGTGGACACAAGATGGCTGTCAGGGAAGGGCAGTTGAGAGGGAGCAAGCCTAAAAGGGAGGGCAGTTGGGGGTGACCAGGCCTGCATGGGAGGACAGTTATGGGTGATCAAGCCAGCAGGGGAGGACAATTGGAGGGAGGACCAGGCCTGCAGGAAGGACAGTTGGGGTGACCACGCTGGCAGGGGAGGGCAGTTAGGGGCAATCGGGCCAGCAGGGGTGCAGTTAGGCATTGATCAGGCTGGCAGGGGAGTGGTTAGAGGGTGATCAGGCTGGCAGGCAAAAGCGGTTAGGGGCAATCAGGCAGGCAGGCAGGCAGGCGGGTGAGTGGTTGGAAGCCAGCAGTCCTGGATTGTGAGAGGGATGTCTGATTGCCTGTTTAGGTCCCATCCCACCAGGATCGGGCCTAAACTGGCAGTCGGACATCCCTTGAGGGGTCCCAGATTGGAGAGGGTGCAGGCTGGGCTGAGGAACACACCTGCCTCGTGCACAAATTTTGTGCGTTGGGCCTCTAGTGAATAAATAATAATGCAACAATAAACCCTGTGTTTGCGTACATAGAACTGTAAGCCTACTTTTGCCACAGCTGGCATTTACCAGCATACCACTGCATGGGACCCATTAACATACAGGTGGTGATTAAAACTATATGAATGAATGTAATCACTCAGATGAAGTACAGAATGGGACGAAAAGAGGATCCAGAAATTGGACTAGGAAGAGAAGCTTCAAAACCACAAATCTGAATCTTCCAGTGGTTTTCAGACCAGTAAAAAGGAGGGAAATTATACTTTTCCCACTATATAAGTAAGGCATCTAGTCATGAAGGTAAAGTGTTAGCAAGTTAGGCTAATCTGTCTCCTGGAGATGATTCAGAGAATGAAAAATGAGCAAGTTGCCTGGACAAAAAAATTCCATCGTGAAATCCAAATCTTGTTAAGCTAAACTATAAAAGAACAGGAATGTCTGCATTGCCTAATTGGGCAGGAGAGGGGAGGGCAGATGTTTTTCACATATTAAAAACAAGCTGGCAACGTGGCTCTTTTGTTCACACATTTGTGCATCTCCATGAGAATTTATTGAGTACCTTCTAGGTCCCAAACATAGGCTAGGAACTGTGAACACAGAGTGGATGATATAGTCAAACCGTAAGTTCCAGAAGTTGTGGTCAGAGAAATCTCAGAGTACATGGGGTTTAAGCTGGTTTTTGAAGGTTATTTAAGAAGTTCCTGGATGGAAAGAAGAGGGTGGCAACTGTTCTCCAAATAAAGTTTAACAGAAATAAGAAAGAGCTAGAGCTAGGAACAATAATACTTAACACTTAAAGAAGTCTTATTCTAGTCCAAACAGCATTGTAAGAGCTTTGTGTGTACTATCTCATTTAATCCTCAAAACAACTGTATGTGAGACTACTATTACCATAATTTTACAGATAAGGAAACTAAGACCACACCACAAGGAAGTGGAAGAAATGGCATTATGAATCTAGACATTCTGGCTGGAGAGCCTTCAGTTTTAACTAATACCCACCTACCTCCTGAGTATGTAAAGTGTTTTCATGAGGGTTTGTGCTGATAGAGGTCCAACTGAAGTACAGGCAATCCATGAGATAAGAGAATTTTATAGGTAAGAAGTGAGCCAACTTCAAAGGGTCTTAAATTCTGCAGACACTCCCACCAATTTAGAGCAACATGACAAACCCAACATTGAATCCTGAATCTGACATTGATTAGTATTGTCCTATTGTATGTGACGTAAGACAAAGTCAGTGGTGGCTTCTATTTCTCCACCTTTCAAATGGGTGTGTCAATATCAATTCTGTAAGGTTGCAGTGAAGATTAAATGAATAAAAGTGTATAATATGTCTAGCACAGAGTACACCGTAAATGGAAATCATGACTATTACTTACTTTATGACTTATAGAGTTCTTAGCATAATCTTTATATGTGGAATCTAGTGAACGAAGTAAACTGATGAACAAAATAGAACCAAAGGCATGGATACATGGAACAGACTGACAGATCTTAGTGGGGAGGGCAATGGGGGGGATTAGATAAAAGAAGGTGAAGAGATTAGCCAAAGAACATATACATAGCCATGGACAGAGATAACAGTGTGGTGAAGGCCTGAGGTGGGGGCTGAGTAGATGCGCGCAAAGGTGGGGGACATCTGTAATAGTGTCAATAATAAAAATTTAAAAATAAAACAATAGCAAGTTTGGTTATAGAACAAAAAAAGAATAATTAATTTCATGTTCTTAAGCAGTGATTCCTCAGGCCCATGTAAGTGAATCATCATTTTTTTGTGATTTATTCTCCTGGTAACTTGTGGCTAAGACTATTGGACACTCTACAACCTTGGGTTGTGGGTGCCTTCCAGTTGGAAAGTATGAACAAAGATTGGCTAGGGTTAGGGAAATGCCCTACATGTGTGCCCACCATTCCTAGGGGGTAGTGATTCCTTTGGAGTGCTATCATTGTGGTGAGGACAGCTAGAAAGGAAGGAGGCTGGATATCAACTTCTCATCTTGACGTCAGTCCACATGTTACAGCTAGGCTTTGGAGCTATCTGCATTGCTCAATCGCTTTCATCTATACCTACCTGTCCAGTTCTGGGAAGATAGCAGTGAATAACTGTGGAAACATAAGGTCCAGGCACCCTGTAAGGACTCTGACCTCTCCCAATTTCCTAGTAATTTCTCTTTCTTCTCTAACAAAATGTCCTTTTATTTTTCAAATGTGCGCTATGGAAAATCTTAATCTGTTTGATATCTTCCTGGAAAAGCAGTTGTTAGAGGCACATGATGGAAAGCATGACTAGGATTAGCTGATGTCAAGAATCTTGAAACTGTAAATCCTAATAGTCAAGACTCTAAATCAAGGAAGGGAGGAGTAACAAAGCCTTTTACTTTTCACATGCAATTATCTTAATGTACAGCTGTCACCCCAAACAGAAAACCATAAAAGCCTCTTCTAGATTCTCAAAGTCTGCCATGGGATCTGTGGCACTTTTGACAGGAGACTTATATTGAAGTAGAGTGGATTCCTCTCCCTGGGGTTCTGTCTGCAAGCTGTCAAGTAGCTCTCTGCTGGCTGACTGTCTGCAGGAAGGGCCAGGGGAACTACACTATTTCCTTCTCAGGCCATAATGACTGCCTCACTCAACAGACAAATGAATACATATGGCCTCAAATTTCACAATATTCTGTTTTCTTGCAGTGGTCCCAGGGCAGGTAGTTGAATTGGGAGAGGGCACATCAGGTTAAACTGCCTTACCTTCACTATGGTGGCTCACTACAGTGATTCTGCTGGCTTCAGCTCTTTCCCACAATTCCTTAGAGGGCAGTAGATTCCAAGATTATTCTTGGAGTTGGATTAAAATCTGGACAAGAAGAGAGGATCATAATTAATGGCAACTGCTTGATCAAATCAATTCTTGGGCCCAACAGGGAGTGTGATGGAGGAGTCTGAACCAGACATTCTTGACTCCTCTTTCTCTCACATCTTACAACTGCTCTTCCCTTACAACTGGGTCTACCTACATTTACTTAGAAATTGATCATTTCTTTCATCCTTTTTATTGCCACAACTTTGTTCTAAGCCAACATTCACTCACTATGGACTCTGTACTCATCTCCCTTTTTTTGCCTTTACCCCTCTACAGTCTGTTTTCCTTATAGCAGCCAGAGGGATATTTTAATTCTGAAGTCAGATGATATCACTCCTCTGTTCCTAAACCTTCACTGACATTATCTCATTCAGAGTAAAAGGCAAAGATCTTACAATTACTTACACATCCCTGCATGACTTGTCTTCTCTGTAGCTCGACAACATCAGGTCGTACTATTTTGCTTCATGCTCACTCTTCTCCAGCCACACTGGTTTCCACGCTGGTCCTTGGACATATCAAGCATACTCCTGCCACAAAAGCTTTGCACTAGCTGTTTCTCTGCCTGGAAAAATATTCCCCCAAATACTCAAATAATTCACTTTCTCACCCCTTCCATCTTAATTCAAATAATGCCCTCTTCAGTAAGCTCTTCCCTGATATTGCTTTATTTAAAGTTTCAGCCACCCCTATACTCCTCTGGCCTCTTCCTTGATTTTCTTCTTATAGTATTTAGCAACGGTATTTACCACCGTTCTTTTATTAATTTGTTTATCATCTGTCTCTCCTCTACTATGTAAACTTCATTAGGATATAGATTTTTTTTTTTTGCTTTAAAAAACCACCTGTATATCTGCAACAACTAGCACAGGGCCTGCCATTAGTGGGTGCTCAATAAATGTCTGTCACGTGAATTTTCTTAAAAGATGCCCATGGTTCAGGAAAACGTTCCCTTTCTTAGTTGGGCCTCGCCGATAGCATAAGCGGATTGGATTGGTCAAACCCTCACATCTTTTGCATCTGTAGAATTAAGTCTGGAGATCTGGGTAAAAACATACAGTCTCCAGAGCCAGATTTCTTGGGATCCTATACCTGCTACCATAAGACAAATTACTTTACCTCTCGGGGCCTCTCAGTCCTCTTATCCGAAAAAAATGAAGATGATGAAAATAGGGCCTGTCTCCAAGGATTGCTTTGGGAATTAAATAAGATAATCCATAAAGAGGTGCTTTAACATAGTGCATGACATTCAATAAACATTAACTATTGATTTTTGAATGATTATTAGCAAGTAGCCACTTTAGCAGCCTTCCTTAGGCTCAAAAACAGCTTCAGTGACTGATAATACGAAAAAAAAAAAAAAAAAAAGCAAAACACCCTTCATAACAGTGAACTCACCTGAGGTTTATATGCAGCTCATATGCGACTCATACTCATACAGCTGAACTGTTTCCCTTTCCACACCCCATTAGTAAGACAGAAGAACAGTTTGCTCTCTTATAACCTGATGTCCCTGGATAAGAGAGAGGGAGAATGAGGAAGCATGTGATTGCCAGGACCACCAGCTGCATCTCAAATTCCACAGAGAAGCAGGACATGAGGCCTTATTCACAATCACCCATAACCCTGGCCACAGGTGGCTTCAACCAGATGTGTGGAGTACGTGTGTCCCCAGTGACAGAGGCTCATCACCAAAGTTCTGATAGGAGGGCAAAAGATGCGGTTCAAAGCCATAAAACATGATTCACAAAACTGACCTGGTCTTTGGGGCCAGAAATGCATGACCTTGCCAGAGTAAGGCAAGTTACTACAGTGGAAACCAGAAAAGGTAACCAGTGAATAAGCTTAATAGTAGATGACGATGATGATGGTATTAATAATAGCTCATATTTCATGTGTATTTATTATATATCACATATTTTATACATGCTTTCATTTAATTATCTAATTAATTCAGTCATTATCAACATTAACGACACAGTGGAGAACTTGAAAAACAATATCAGCCCAAGCTCCACTGCACCAATTAAGACAGAATTTCTGAAAATTTTATAGATAAGGAAACTTAATTTCAGAAAATTTGTTCCTGGTCACCCAGTTAAGAATCAACACTGAGCGATAGTGCTTCATGTGCAGTACTACACGTTATGTGCCACACTGGGAAGGCTTGAACTAAATACTTGGGGCCAGAACCCAATTTAAACAGAGCAGGTGCGTTGTGATTAAACCAGGTATGGCTTAGGCTGAACACCTTGCAGCATGTAGGCATCCCGGGATCAAGTCTGGGATGCCATATTCCAGAGACTTATCAAGCAGTACCATGGGCAACTGCTGCTGTTTAGGGACTTCCTGCCTCAATCAAAATAGTCTCAGTATTAAGTCACCTGTCTTAGTGATAATTATTACAAAGTAATCCAGCTGCTATCTACCCTTCCCAGCTTCATCTGCCCATCATTTCCAAGCTTAGTGCAACAACAACAGTGACATTAGATGATTATTTCTTTAAGCATGAATGTGTGCCACTGAAGGTTTACAGGATGATTTAGGCAGTAAACAGGTGATCATTTTTAATTTCAATTATTATGTGTTCATTTTGATGTATATTAGAATACTAGGGGCCCGGTGCACAAAAATTTGTGCACTTGGGGGGGGGTCCCTCAGCCCGGCCTGCCCCCTCTCACAGTCCGGGACCCCTCAGTGGATGTCCTATTGATGGCCACAGTCTGGCAGCAGAGACTCAGAGCAGGTGCCGTGTATGTGTGTGTGTGCCCACACATGTGCATGTATTTGTGTGTGCCCACTGGGGGCCTGTCCCCAGCTGCACTGTCCTCAGAGCAGGCACTCCATGTGTGTGTGTATGTATGAGTGTGTGTGTCCCTGCCTAGGACCTGCCCCTAGCTGCATAGGAGGCTCAGAGCAGGTGCCCCATGTATGTGTGTATGTTTGTCTCTGTGTCTGTCTCCTGGGGGCATAGTGCCAGCCACACTGTGGAGACTTGGAGAAGGTACCCCTCTGTATTGATTTCTCAGGCTCCTGGCCTCACCTGTGTGTTGTTCTCTCCCTTGAGCTGTGGCCGGAGCTGGGTGCTGCCTGCCCCCCACGCTTGCCTACTCCCAGATCACCAGATCACGGTGGCAACTAAGGAGTAGGCCCTGATGCTTGCTGCCTGGCAGCTGTACATGCCTGCTGGCAATACAATCATGGTTGGTGGAGCAAGGCCCTGCTACTTGGCCCTACTCCTGGCCCTGCCCCTGCGTGCCTGCTGGCAACACAGATCCGGGTGGCGGCCAGGAGCAAGGTCCTGCTGCCTGTCCCTGGCGTTTGGAGCCTGCTCAAACCCCATCATCACTGCTTCCTGTCCCTGTGAAGGTGCCTGCTCAAACTCCATCACTGATGCTGCTTATCCTGTGCTCATTCCTGCTCAAACCCCATCGCCACTGCTTCCTGTCCTTGTGCTCCTTCCTGCTCAAAAAGATCACAGCTGCTTTCTGTTACTGTGCTCCTTCCTGCTCAAACATGATCACCATTCCTGCTCAAACCGATCACGCTGCTTCCTGTCCCTGTGCTCATTTCTGCTCAAACCCAATCGCCACTGCTTCCTGTCCCTGTGCTCCTTCCAGCTCAAACCAATAGCCGCTGCTTCCTGTCCCTGTGCTCGTTCCTGCTCAAACCCGATCTCTGTTCCTGCTCAGACCAAAGGCGCTGCTTCCTGTCCCTGTGCTCATTCCTGCTCAAACCGGTTGCCACATCTTCCTGTCCCTGTGCTCTTCCTGCTCACACCCGATTTCAGTTCCTGCT